>OY735219.1:31750898-31755898 GCA_963457665.1 Thysanoteuthis rhombus
CACCGAATCACCTTTGATAGTTCCAAACAAATTATCTGGGAGTTACTTCAGCTGCATACTTCAAACCGTCATCTTGGAAGATCTGACCCTCTTTAAGCTCCAACTGTTGCACCAAAGATAACAAATCAGCTTCCAAAATAATCCAATACCCCGGTCCATTCATGGTTCCTTCAATCAGGAGTTCTTTTCTCAGTATCATTGAAATATGAATACCCACAAAGCTTCCACTCCCGTACTTCACTGTGAGATTATAGGCACATTCGGCTTTTTACCATATATGACGAGCTTAATTCTGGTCAAAAAGTTTAATCTCTGTTTCGTCTGACCAAAGAGCCTTCTTCCAAAAATGATCAGGCTACTTTAAATGCTCTTGTACAAACTTGATCCGAGAAACTTGAAGCCTTTCTTTCAACAAAGTTTTTTTCGCAGGATACAGGTTTCAAACCATTCTTGAATAGTTCATTACTAATAGTTCGTTTAACAACTGATGTTCCGGCTGCTCTTGGGTTATCTTGGATCGCCTTTCAAGTTACCATTGGATTAGCTTTGACTCATCTCAGCCTTTTTGAGTTACCCTAGAATGAATTTTCCTTGGGGTACCATTTAAGTATCTTTCCCTGGTTATGACAAATTCATCCTACTTCAGATACAGATAGGGACATTTAACATATTGGCAATAGCCCTCTAGCCCAAACCTCCTTTATGTTGCTTTATTACTTCATTCTTTTGTTTGGTTGAGAGCTCTGTTCCTTTAATCATGGCGACTTTTTGCAAGAGAGTAATGTAGTGATTGATAATGGTGATGATATCATACCAAAGGGAAATATTGCCGTACCCTTTCCATAGTAACTTATTTATAGTGTCGGAATATTTTTAACCATTATCTTCGTTTAGATTCTCTTCTGCAGTGATTGTTTCCTTTGTAATTATTAGTTTTGTATCAAAATGCATCTCTCATGGAAATTCGAAGTAAATGTAATCATTTGAAATATATTAAATGGTTATTTTGCTAACGTCCAAATACTTCTTTCCCTGCGGTATTAACGTATATATTCACAATATTCAAATACGCGTATAGGCACCCATTCTTCCTGATAAGTGGTGCACAATGCACAGATTTAAAGGTAGCATTACCAAGTCAGTTCCGTCCTGTCAATACCACGAACCCTTGCAAGATGCACTAAGTTGTGTCAGGTTTCTGGTGATCTTTCCATAGTTGTACTTGAAACAGGTTTCTGTTAGAGATTTTACAGTCATTAAAAGAGACTGGCAATTTTTTTTCTGTTACTATTTAGTGTAGTCATTTCTGTATGATTACTGCAGTGTTTTGACAATACATAGCCAAGAAATCGGAACTGTTTACCTGAGCTCTGATATCATCAACTTGCAGTGATGGAAAAGACAAAATACGTCAAGACAGTGATAAAAACACACAATGCCACCAGCTAGTTTTCAGCAGTATTATTCAGAGTGTGGAGAGTGTTTTGTTTTGTTTTTTTTTTTCCATTCAAAGACGCCGAATGACGATCTCTATGTCTTGAGTTCTGTTACGTCAGCATTACATCAATGTTCCTGACATCTTCACCTTTATTCCATTCCCACGCCTGAGAATGACTGAAAACAAGATCTATTTTTAAGAAGTCTGCTTTGTCCCCCAGTAGAAACTGTCATGAGACCAATGTATTTTGGCAGCATGTCGTGTTCAGTTTAACCAATGAAGTATTTGGAGAAAGGATTAATCACCGAATAAGTTACTTCTTTTGATTATTTTTTTTTTTTTTTGGCAATGATCATTAAGATAAAGTCTAAATTTTCAAAAAAGAAATGTGAATGCTGCCGGGCACAAACTAGCAATCAATTAAACATATATTCGCATTGCTAATTGACCACCCTTCCCCTAACAAAAAAAACTATTCAGTTTTGGGGGATTCACAACAATAACGCTTTTTGTTGCCGAAATAAAGAGTAAACGTTTAAATTCTCAACCCTTCAACTCCATTGGTCCGGCCTGTACTGATGATGCATAAATACACATTCAGCCAGCCAGCCAGACTAACTTGGAAACTAGGTAAACCTAAGTTCACATTTTTTGTTGATGGTTTCTAGCTAGTGAATGTAGATTTATGTACAGTTATTGTTTAGAAATGGGAGATGTTTTTGCGTAACTCGAATAATTTTACACATTATTCAAACAGAAATTACATAGAAATATACTTCATCCTCCGAGTGGACAATTTTATATACTTATATTATATACATTAGTATTTACAACGGAAGAACTCTCTCAACATATATGCATTTAACCGCCCTAAAAATTAGATCAAAGACATAAAATGGAACATTATCAGTAATAGCGAAATGAGAAGACCCGAAAAAAAGACAACTAAACTCAAAGACAATGTTGAAAGATCCGAATCTATTTCAGATCACGTGACTACTGTCAACGCACAGCCTCTAAAGAGGTACAAACTGAACGGCATTCAAGTTCACGCTCCCACAACGCAATTAACTAAAGAAGAGATGGACAACTTCTACGACGACTTGATCTACATAATTCAAAATACCAAAAGAAAAAATAATTTTGGGAGACTTCAACTCAGGTAGGACAAGGGGATAATATTTTTGCAACAGCAAACGAATGAATGACCCCCATCCCCCCCAAAAAAACAATAGAAATAGACCTGGAGTGGGGCCCAAACCACGACACCAAGCTCAAAATCGACAGCATCCTAGCAGAGAAAAGTGACACAGTCAAATACATTCAGTTCCTCAATGTAGCAGCGACCACAGAATAATAAGATGCTAAATTCGAGTTAACACCAAGAAAAAACGCAGAAAAATGATTAAGATCAAACTATAACCACACTGTGTACCAGAAGAGCTCACTTGATCCTTCGAGATGGAATTGAAAAATATAAGATATAAAATTCTAACCGAACCGAATGAGAACGTCAACAAAATCAGCAACAAAACTTTTTTCTACTGAAGTCACAGATAGGTTCAAGCCAAAGAGCAAACACGCCATCAGTAAATTCTAAGAAAGAACCGAGAATCTTATAGAAAAGCCCAGAAAAACTCAAATCGTTGACAACAGCAAGAGAAAAGTTTAAAGCAATACAACTATACAAAACCATCCAAAAGAGAAGATTAAAGAAGATACACACACCAGTCTCGAAAAGGGTAGGGCTTCATAACATTCTCAGCACACGAAAAATGAAAATAACTTGTGTCTTTGCGAAAAATGTAGACTTAAAGGATAAGGACCGAATTGCCAAACGTGTCCAAGATTTCTACAAGAGCCTCTATTCCTCATATCAAAGGACACAGATTAATGAATAAGTTATACTAGTTACGGGTAGCTATTTCGAAGATTTCCCAGATGTAATTCCGTGCGAAGTGGAACAAGTCAACAAACTAACGAAAAAGGGAGAGGCCCCTTGATCAGATAAAATTACTATCGACCTATACAATAAGCTGGTGAAATAATCACTAGGAAACTAGCCATTCTATTCAACATGCCTCAAACGGAGTATAGTCCCAGAAGACTGGAACACCATAATCATAAAGCTGTTATATAAGAAAAAAAGAGAACCGGAAAGATCTAAACAATTACAGGCCAATAAGCCAAGTCAGCAAACTGAATCACCAAAATGCTACATGGACGCCTTAGCCATCTTCAAATTACTCATCTTAGAACCTGACACAGTTATACCAGCATTCTTTCCTCTTTTATAACATCGTGGGAACAGAGTGGCTTCAGAAGTAGCTACCTGGCCATTGACCATATCAGTAAATCAACTAAAACAGAAAGCAGCAAAATATAAAATGTCACTTCCTATAACATTTGTTCACTCCAGGAAGGTTTCCTCATTCGGTGGAAATTCTTAAGGTCACTGATGCTACCATACGATTAGGCATGAATCCAATATGCCAGAGGTTTGCAACTTATCTACCGATACAGCAGTTCTTTTATCATGCTGAATAAAGACTATGAGTCCCCCTAGATCGACAGATCATTGATATTAACAAAGAGAGATATATAGGGCAACAGCACCTTAGTCCCCTTCCGAATACTCTTCTTGGAACCCAACACAATTATTCCAGCATCCTTTCTTTTTTACAGAACAAAGTATTCTTCCTGGATTTGGAAATAACAGGATTGAGACCATGTAGATCACTGCATTACTAGGGCCTGCAAGAATTCAGAGAAGGTTACTGGAAATACGAGAAACGAACAAATTAGTGAGTAATGTCCTAATAACTGTGATAAAAAAACAAATATGTCCCTGATGGGATAGTGCGGGAGGCTTGGGACAGCACAAAACACAGTACTGCTATGATATGTGAGGCTGAGATAGGGTCTGGATACTTGGTGAGACTTAATCTCACTCAGCCTTCAGACATCTGACGCAATATCGCAAACCACAGCACTGCTGTTAACTGTGGGAACGCTGGGGGTGTCTGGGACGTGGTGAGACTTGATGTAACCAGTGATTAAAACATCGAATCAACATAAGAATGCAATGAAGAGAAACGAAATCGCTCATTATGGCAGCTCAAAACAAAAGCATCAGGACAAACTACATAAAGACAAAAATCGACAGAACACTGACAAACAGCAAATGCTGCATGTGCGGTGAAAGAGATGAGACAGTAAATCACATAACTAGTACATGTAGTCAACTCGCCCAGAAGGAGTATAAGCATAGACACGATAGAGTAGCAACGATGATACACTGGGAACTAAGCAAACAAATGGGATTCAACCATGTGGAAAAGTGGTATCAGCAAAAAACCAGAGGCAGTCTTGGAGAATGGCAACCACAAACTACTCTGGGACTTTGACATCCAAACTGACCACCTCATCCAGGCAAGAAGGCCGGACTTGGTAATTGTAGACAAAAAAAGGAAGACTTACCAAATCGTAGACGTGGCTGTACCTGCAGACCATAGAGTAAAAAAGAAGGAGAGTGAAAAACGAGGAAAATACCAGGACCTAG
>OY735219.1:31760898-31828398 GCA_963457665.1 Thysanoteuthis rhombus
TCAATCGTTAGTGCCAGCATGAGAAAAACTAGGACAAAGAGATTTTTTCAGCCATTCCTATGTCATTAAGAGTAAGGTATTCGGTCCCTCAGATAGTATCTAACATTATCATCATCAATGTTCCCTCAGAATCCATATTGTGAATCAATATTTTTTATCAATAAAAACTCAGTAAGCTATCTACAGAACTTGAAATCTTTTGTGCTGGTTGCAAAACTTGTGTATACTTGCACGTGCACACAGCATAGCGGGGAAAATGCTGTTGGAAATATAGCTTTGGCATCTTTGGTTTTGGTTATTGAGTCAAAATGTTGATTAGCGGGAGAGAGAGAGAGTGAGAGGTTGAACTAGGGATGAGGTTTTTTGTTACGTAAAACTAGGGTATCATTTCATCTGACCTCTCTTTTCGAAAATGTGTTAGTGGGACAGTGGTTAGAATGCCTCTCTCCTAATCTCATCTGACCACTTCCAAGCATCTAATAAGGCAGAAGCAACGTCTGACTCCTTTTGCTTCCGCTTGCCAGTTCTTTTTCTCTGGCTCACCATCATTTCCTTTGTGAGCTCTTTGCAAGTTCTGAGTGCTCTTGCACACACACATAGCTTAGAGTGAACTATGAACATCATCATCATCATTATGATTGAAAAAGTTAAAAGAGATGGATGTGGAAACATATATGATAATGCTTGGTCTGAGAGAGGAACTAGGGATGTACTGGTAAAACCTGACAGCAAAGCTAGTAAATGATATTAGTAATAAATTTTAAGTTATAACTACAGCGTGAAAGCCCGTGCACTTGATAATGAGAATTATAAGCATTCTATAAAGCATATTTTATCATTGTAAATCATTAGTAATAATTTTTGACTACTATTTCATTCTATTTTTATTTCTTAGAGAGTGTATTTAAAGATTGGATTTTAACTTCTGCAAGCCAGCATAAGCTCTTGTAGCTAAGTTGGTAAAGCAGTATATGCATTGAAGTTGATTTTGCTCTGACAAGAGGAACATGAGTTTGAGTCTTGTCGAGTTTATTTGCGCTATTTACTCACTGTTTTAGACTGACAGCCTGAGAATCTGTGATAAAAAAATCACAGCCAAAACGTCAACATGGAGGTAATCAATAGTCAAAAATTGTTAATAACCAGCATTCGAAGATAGATTATGAAACACAGCCACCTTCCCTGTCTATTGGTTTCATGACATTCCCACTGAAATCTAAATTTCTCAAAAAGTGTTGATTAGATTTTATAATCAGCTTATCGGCATATCTATGATACCTCAGACTCCTGCTTTTCACTAATACATTGTGCTGTGATCTCTCCATTTAATGATGAACACAATTCCTTCCTGTGCACTTTGCATGGTTCTAAGTCTCAGGGTCAATCTCTTGGTAAGGTTCTACGTTTTGATTTATGTGACTATTGGGTGAATTCATTGGTTGTATACCCTTCTTTTTAGGACCAATAGGATTTTCTTGTTCTAATAATCCATTGAAATACTAAAATGTCAATGAGCTGGCTATGTTGCAAGAATGACAGACAACTGCTGGGAATCATGATTCACAATGTGGATTCTCAGAGATCATATGGAGAACTAAGGCCAGCATGATGAACTAGACAACTTCAGATAGTATTGGCTCCTTGACAGAGAGATCTGGTAAATCTTGGAGAAGATCTAATGACCAATTTTTAAAGACTGATGATGAAGTTTATGTATAAAGTATCTTGTATCTTGAAGAGAATAACATACAGTACGTCTATCCAATAGTGTTGTTAACTGACCAGTGGCGAACGATAATCAGTCAATCAGTGTTCAACAGAGATGAAGAAATAATCAGAGATATGAAATGAATTGGAAGCTTCTCTTCAAATTTTCAAAAAAAAAGATGATCAATTAATATGGTACTTCTCACATCTCATGTTACAGCACTAAAAAGTCTGAATGTTCAAAAAACAAGGGTGAATGCTGTTGGGTACAAACTAAGGGGTCAATTCAGAAGAAATAAACACTGTGAATTGACTACCCCCTAAAAACTGATGGATGGAGGGGATTTCAGTTGGATAAAAAGAACCTTCCTCGTATTAATTGAGTCGGGGGTGTATACAAAGTTTTCAATATGAACATTCAGTTCAGGGCAAGTTCGGATACATAGATTCATAGATACATATGAATAACCTAAACCCATTGTTTAAACCCTCCTGTCATGGGTTAGTGTTGAGAGTGGGCTTGTAAAGTATGAATATTCATTAATTGTGACAGTTAATTATGACTGATTGGCACTAAGGAGAAAAAGAAATAAAGAATATAAGTAGCGTACAAGTTGTTAATTTTTGTCAGGTCCGGAAATACAAGACTATCTCAATGTCTTAATAGTAAAATTGACATGCCTGACAGTTTGCTCGTTCCTCTCTGGGGACCTATTGCATCAAGGCTTGCACAACAGTTAGCTATTACAAATGAATACGCAATGAGTTGTCCAATTTGCTCGTGCAAGGGAAACAAAGGCTTACCTCAATCATTGCTGCGAGTAATTATCTACTTACATAATAAGCCAAATGATTGTCTATATTTTTGTCTGTAACATTCGTCAAGGGAGTAAAGTATTAAATATTAATTATAGATTAGTCTCCCTTATATTTTTTGGCAAAGTCGGGAGAGGTGGACACTGGAACATTTACGATAATGTTTTGTCTGGCAGATGAACTTGGCAGGTACTGCCAAAACTTGGCAGCAATTCTTGCCAATAATATTACAAATAATTCCGAAATTATAAGTAAAGTGTGAAAGCCATTGCATTTGATATTAATGCACATTGCATAAATAATCCAGATTCATTCTGGGTGAACATAAACAAGAAAATGCGCAGCAAAATAATGTTCTTGATATTTTTTCAAGTATAATGCAATCCAAAATATTTTTTTCAAATGCTACCATTATATGTTGACAGCATGGGTAAATTAGTGTTTTGAATGAAAGTAGCTTTCTCTATTGTTACTAGGGCTATAAAAGGAATGTAATACTTTTAGGGTATTGAGGTTGGGGGTTACTTTTGTACGAGAATCTGGCAGACAGAAACAGTTGATAAGTTTTTTTCCTTTTAGAATGAGAAAAGATTTTTTTTTTACAGTTTAAATAAATAAATTAAAATGTAAATCATGTTACTTCCCTTCCTCTTTTTCCTTTAAGACAAAAGAAAATTTTACTTTATGCACAAGAAATATAAAAAAAAGGAATGATTTATTTTCAAAGATCAAAAACACCATAAACACACAAGGCCAGAATATTTCGACTGTTTCATTTTTATCGGTGCAGTCTCGTTTTATCCACTATTCCTGTTTGTTTATTTCATTCTAAATATATCTTTTCTCAAAAAGAAACAACAATAGCAAAAACGTTTGTGTGTTGCTCCGAAACAAAATATATGTTTGAATAAATTCTTTGCCGAAAGAATACTGACCAAAGCAGTTTTACTGAAAAATATGACCTTCCATAACAAAATTTGCCCATGGTTTAAAATCACAAAAAGAATGGATGTCCAGTCTGGAAGATGGCTAAATTTTTAGTTAGTATTCAAAATACAAATAGACATCTTCATCTGTAGTTATTAGCATAAAACTTATATCTAAAGCAGAGCCTTTTTCAATTTTCCTGCTAGTAGCTAGAAACCATCAACCAAAACTGTCACCAAAGCTGTCAATGTGGGTTTCTTCAGTTTTTAAGTTGGTCTGACTAGCTAGTTATGTATGTATATATCTATCTATCTATCTATCTGTAATGCCTACAGGTTGCACCAATGAAGCTAGAGGGCTGAAAACTCGAACATTTAATCATTATTATTTCTAGAAAAAACTTCTTTTTTTTTCCAAATCTCCACCCCCAATAACTTTTTTATCCTCTGTGTGTGTGAATGCAGGGAGGGATTAATTTGAAATGTTAGTTTATAATGTATTGGTCCCTTTGTATTACGCAGCATTCAATTTTGTTTTTCAAAAATTCAGACTTTTTAGTGATCTCTGCCCTACAAAAAGTGAGAGAAGTAACTAATTCATTGATTAGCCCTTTTTCCAATCTTTTAATTGATCTTCCCCAACATGGCATATTGCCAGAGGACATATTTTTGTTGCTTATTTATTGCAATGATAAGGTCATTCTACATTCTATCTCTCTTAATTAAGCAGCATAGATTAGCTTCTATCAAGATTTCATTTCAAATCTCATCTCCTAGGGAGCCAGTCTGACATGGACAGCACGTTACCTATTGGGCTGCAAAAGCCAACTAATCATGTAGCTGCATTCTTCATTACCTGATTACAACTATGCTCCATATTAATCATCGTTATTCACAAATTGGTTCAATCACTGTTGCTTAATTTAGATTATTCACATGTTCAGACATTTATGTGTATTCAACCATGTATCTATCTATCTATCTACCCAGACTTCACCCAGTCCTAACTGGTCACAGTAGAAACTTGAAATTTTGCATCCCTCCCTTCTAAATGACAAGGGAAAATATTGAGTTTGTATTTTTAAATTTGTTTCCTCACTAAATGGTTTTTTTTATTTGGGGTGGGGTTCAGTTTCCAATTAAAGTCTATGTCCATGGTGGGGTTTTTTTCATCATGAATTTATGATTAAAACTGCAGTGCCCACCTTTCCCATCAAAAGAAAATTACACATAAATGGAGTTATCTGCCCTTGGCAGGGATCTATTTGCAATTCCTTACACAGTTGTAAATCTCTATAGAAATGGTAAATTCTTTGTTGCATCCTCTTTGACGTCACACAGAACTACTAATAAAATAACCGATTGTTATCCTTACAGTATTTAAACAGTGGCGTTAAAACTATATCTCTCTCTCCGTTCCGACGGCCTCGAGGTAAGCTCACTTTTTTCGCTCTCTCTCTCTCCAGTCAAGATAGTTTATATAGTTTTTACATACACCTTCACATTTAAAAAGTAATCCATTCTTCTTTCATCTCAAAGAACACATCCTATCTAAGTTGAGCACTCTCAACGTAGTTAAGTCGGACTTCCAAAGATGACATTATAGTGGCCATAATTTAGATGACCAAAACTGACGGACAATCAAAAGACTCCATCTAGCATTTAGTTAGTGACACTCCTTTCCTTTCATTCTTCCTTTATACTCATCCTTATTGCAGTAGATCTCTCCAAACATAATTGTGTTGGCAGAAAACTCTGGTCCTTTCTTCCTCTTAATTCAATCAAGAATTAAAACTTATTACTGTTGTTGACTTATTTGTTTGTCCTTTTTCTATGTTCGTTAACCATCTAACTAAGTGTGTTCTAACCTTGTTTTTGTGTTCAAGCATTGAACACGCTATTTATCAGAATTTATCTTCGAAGATCAATTTTGATAATTTATTATTTTGGGGGGCTATTATAACTAGCAGGCCCCAAAAACCAGACTGGTGGTGCTTTCATCATGGTAACCTGATTAAACAGCTACTTCTGCTTAATTTGAATGAATGAGTGGAAGTGATTCATAATTTTCCTCGGAATGGCAATTTGTTTATTCACAACCAGTATTAGAAAATATCCAGAAATGTAAGACTGAAATAAATTTTGTTATCACAAAATGATAAACAGTATAACTCATCTCCTTTGCAACCCATACTAACCAATGCACTGAACCACCCAAAAGAACTAATTCTCTTTGATTAACAACTAAATCAATAAGAAATAAGCTATCAGCTATTTGATAATGGCCGGCAAGATGTCCTGCGAGAAATCTCTTTGTCTTGGATCTTTATACTCTAGCAGGGATTCAGTTAGTGGTTCAAGATGATTCAAAGATGGAGGCAAGGAAAGTAATGATTGTCAAGGAAGCAATTTATAAGGCATCTCACATGTATCTCTTCGTTCTTGGTCTTCTTGCTCCGCCAGTGTATCAGTTATTATTCAATTCATAGATGCTGATGAAGAAGATGAAAAGTCCACCAGGGACAGACAAGATATATAATGAAAAATTTATTTATTTATTTACTTTGAAGTGAATTAGATAATCATTCAATACAATTTACCCATGTTGATTAAGGTAGTAAAAACAATGATTGTCCTGGAGTAGCTGACAAGATATTTGGCAAGAAATTCTTTCTTCTGGCCTTTTCTCCCTCTCTCTTGGAGTGAACCTGGTCGTTATTCAAGATAATTCATACATTAGATAATTGTCCTGGAGTTACTGACAAGATATTTGGCAAAAAATTCTATTTTGCGGTTTCTTCTCATTTTTGGAGTGAACCAGGTTGTTATTCGAGATAATTCATACGCTATGAATGAGGCAGCAAAACTCAATAGTTGTCCGGGAGTGGTTAATATAATATCTTGCAAGTAATTCCCGAGAAGATATTCTACAGATTTAACATTTTAACTTACTTACCACCAACAACAGAGCAAACTGAACACTAATAATTAAAATGAATGAGAAGCCTCCAAAAGTTATATTTGTCTCAAGGACTATTTCAGGGTGCTATGCACCTGTGCTGTTTCTAGATCATGATAGAATCAGCATCATATTTATCCGTTTGTAATTGGAATCAAATCAATATATTAATGATAGATCAAAGAGGTCAGCTAATTGGACTGATCATTAGCCCATTTAGATGGAAATAAATTACTGAAAGTTATCCAAACTTTGCAAGTTTATTTCTGCTTGATGGTTCGTTTTAATGTACAATACCCAGCTCTTTCTATCATGCAACAAAATGAGCTTTAAGTCATTTTTTTTCAGGCTTAGAGTAAATAAATGTTGTAAAATGATATTCATGAAAATAGGATGAGGTATATTTGATTACTGACTGTCTATATTTATATGATGGGAACAGAAGATATGGTGGAAACATTCTGTAGATTTTTTACAGGCATCCTTACCTCTTTATAACAGGCTCTGTCTGTTCATCAGTCAGTTGGTAGGTCTATTCCATTGTTGTTTCTCGGCTGCTTTGTAAAATTTATTAGAGATTTGCTAGAGAGAATTTCCTAGTTAAGATGCTTCTCACCAAGAAATGAATTCCTTTCAGGGTTATTCTATCCGTCAATATTGTGTTTAAACTTTGTTCTAAAATCGATTAAAATCAATTTTCTCTGCTGTATCATGTCAGATTTACTTGAAACTTGATAGAACAGTGTCCCTTGACAAGATGCTTCTTACTTATCAAGATCTTCTACTCAGGGTCACATGACCTAGCAATGATGAAGATTTAATTCTGCATTTTAAAATCGATTTTCTAAACTGTTTTGAGTCAGATTCACTTAAAACTTGACTGAAAAGTGTTCCTTGATAAAATGTCTCTAACCTAAAATTATCCTCCACTCAGGGTCATGTGATCTGGCAATAGTAGTATTTCAACTTTATAGTGGACATCACATTGAACTTTTGGTTCTTGTTTCTGATCGCAAAAGCTCATGTTTTTGATTCACTAGATTCCAATTTTCCTTAAATCCACTACATCTCCCAACTTCTTTTATGGTTCACGTATAAACTGAGAGGTTTTGTCTTTTTATGATAAATTCGGTAACTAGACTCTAGTGACAGATGTCTCATAAAAGTTTGATGTACCAATCAGAATAAAGTTTGTTTCCTAATTTGAAATTCAATATTTTATCAAATCATCAGGTATTATATTGTAATCTTCTACTGCAAAATCTAGAAATTAGGAATTCTGTGGGAACTGCAGCCTATACTGCATCATTTGACAAGTATGTGTCACAATAGTTACAGCAGTAGTAGTAATAGTAACTATGGTTTATTTAAGACTGCTAACATACAAATTGCAATTACACCATATTATATTCTTGATTAATTTTCTACAGCAACTATATTAATCGCATTGTATGGCAAAATTCTAAAGCTGTCCAATTTAGTTGTATTTTATAGCAACATTTTCTGATAATCCAATTTAGTAGCATTTTATGGCAACATTATGAAGCAATCCTATTTAGTTGGATTCCATGGCAATATTTTGGAGCAATCTAATTTAGTCACATTTTATGGCAACATTTCGAGACAATCTATTTTAGTAGCTTTTCTAACAGTCTTTTAATGCATTTTGCTTAAGTTGCAATCCATTTTCAAGTTGTTAAATTGTATCTGAGGGATTCAAAATAAAGAAGTAGCTTCAGATGAGACTTGGACTACTATGTTCGACCTTGACGGCCCATCTTTCATGATTAGTGTGATAATTAACTGAGCAACCAAAGCCAACATAATTAGGTAAGGTTCTGATTTGTAGAAGAATGGATCAGTCAATAACCAAATGAAAAAGACAAGTCTAAAAATATCCCATAATGAAAATACCTTATGTCAACATCTCCCTAAAGGTTTTGACTTTAACTGGCCTGCTTAGCGAATGAAATGCTGACAGTGGCCAGTGTTCAGACTTGGGTTAAAGCTTGGATTATGAATGCTGATTTTCAAAGAAGATAGAAAGGCAGACTTTCCGTATATTTGAATTCCTTTACCTTAAGAGTATCTCAGGTTAGATTTGATGAAACTTTGGTTCAACTCTTAAATTCATATTTTAAAAAAATTGAAACTCAAATTCAAGGAATAACTTCTGATCATAATTACTTTCCTTGTACTTTTAGGTGAATTAGATAATTTTTTTCTTTCAGTCAATGGAAGAGTTTTATTTTTTCTAATTTTTTATTTATTGAAGAATTCCAGTGTGGTTTCAAGCGGTTCATAAATTTAAAAGTCAAATCATACACAATATTTACTGATTCCAAAGACATTTTGCCAATTTTGACTTGTAAAAACTGGGGGAAAAAATTATCATAGAATTTAAGTCTCAACAATTTGACCAGCCTTATCAAGATGTTTGTGGTTGGCTTCTTCCATCACTTAATGTTCTTCTGAAGATCTTTAAAGGAAAGTAAAAATACTGGTAGTATTGATATACAATCAAAATTACTAATAGACCATTGGTTTGTCTACTGTAGTATCATCATCATCAGCCTTTATAGACCTTCCCCAAGATTCGCCAGACCTCTTTATTGTGGGCATGACGGAGCCAGTACTTTCTGAATTTATCTAGCTCATCATGACATCTTACATTCTGTCGGTCACAATTTCAAATATGATCTCTCAGGATCAACATTGTGAGTCATGATGCCCATTGGTTGTCTGATATTTTTGCAACATGACCAGCCCACAGCCATTTATGATTATATTTCAAACTCCTATATTAGCTCTAATATACTGTGCTGTATTGTGATCTCTCCATATGAGGTTGAGCCTGATTCCCTTTTGTACACGTTGCATGTTTCTCAGTTTAAAGGTCAGTCTTTTAGTAAGGTTCCATGTTTCAGATCTATAGGTGACTGCTGGGAGTATACTGATTCATAAATGAAGTTTTGTGATTAGTTATATTATTTATGATACTTTTGTTTATTCATTATTTCATACTAAGTATAATCTATATATTTCATTCGGAGGTAACATACAGGATTCCAGATTACTGTCAAGCATAAATTACCTTCCTCTGAGGCTAGGATAGGCCCATGAAAAGAGTAACCTTGGCCTTTTTCAGGGAAAGAAATACCTCTTTCAATCTGGGAAATACTGTAATTCAATTTAGCTGCCGTCCATACATTCTGTAACCATTCAAATATTAACCCGAGAACAATTGGATTTAAAGCTTGTCAGATATAATATAATTGATCAATTTGTCACTCTGGTCCTAATCTACACAGACAATAGCAATTTTCTTCTTCATCATCATCATCATCATCATCATCATCATCAATCTTTTATTGTCCGTCGTTGGACAAAGAACTTCCTGTAGATTTGCTACATTTCTCAATCATTGGTGTCACAATGCCAGTATTTTCTAAATTTGTAAAGTTCGTGTCTCTATCTTGTATTCTGCCGGCCTCGGTATTGCATGTGATCTCTGGGGATCCATGTCGTGAGTCATGATGTCCATTGGTTGCCTACCATTCTTGCAACATGACTGGCCCATTGCCATTTAAGTTTTCTAGTAGATTCTATGATGTCTTGGACTCTCCCTGATATACTTGACCATCTCGTGATCTCTTCATCTCCATGTGAGGCTGAGTGTGATTCTTCCCTCCATGCTTTTCAGTTTGCAGACATGTCTCTTGGTTAGGTTCCATGTTTCAGCTCCATAAGTGACTATCAAGAGGATGCATTGGTTACATACTCTACTCTTTAGGATTAATGGGATCTTCTTGTTTTTAAAGGTTGAGCTTGCCGTCCTAGAGTGATTCTTTGCTCAATTTCTTCTCTGTATTAAAATGAGGAACATATCAGCTCAGTACAATTTCATTGAATTCGAAATACAGATTCATCACAAATTGCTTTTCTTATTAGATGAAAAAAGCCAGTTAAGATATTCCCATAAAAACAAAACAATCATTTCAAGGTTATTATGAGTCGGTCTGATTAGTCACTCATTAGAAATCATCAAGCAAACGTCTTTTCGCAGCATGATGTATTGGGGTAATTAGGGGTAATCAGTGAAAAAAAAAGTGATCAATGAATAAGTTACCTTTTCTTCGACTATGGTTGAGAAGCGATCACGAAAAAGGTTGAACATTCAAAAAACAAGCACACACAAACTAAGGGATCAATTCAGCATAAACTCACATTGTAAACTGAAAAAATGTAGGGGGTTGAAAGAATAAGATAAAACGTTTTTTCTAGTTGTATAATGAGATTTGTGATATTATATCTAATCATTAGTGTGAATGAAAGTTTCCACATATTTGTTTAATATATCTCACTTCTGATATCACTGGTTATGATTTAAAAAATGAGTAGATAGTCTACCTTCATGACTATTCCCCCCATGTATGAAGTAGCCTAGCATGTGTAGCCCCCCCCCCGTTAGGAATTAAATGTGAAACCATTCTTTTAGCTAGATATGGAAAATGTCACTTCCTACGGTGACCCCTATAAAAGCCCTGGTCAATTGCTCATTGGCGCCGGCACTCCTACCTGGTTATGCCCGTGGCACTTGTTACCAGCTACTCTCTTTCTCTCCTTCCTCTTCTCTAAGATCAGTATTTTCGCTGACCGCCCGGTCAATCTGATCTTGACCATTTATCCACCATGACCTATCACTGGACTTATTTTGCCCATTTCACTTCACTGATGTCGAGGCATCTAACATATGTATAGTTACGCAGCTACACAACCATGTCTTCACCATGTGCTCAAAAACGTATATACCTCCTATGAGTGAAATGACAATGCTTTTTACTATCCGATAGTCACGATAATCTTTTCTAAATCTCTTTTCTTCGGGAAACACGCATGGATAAAACTCTGTGTTCTCTGTCTTTCATGATCTGTCCGTCGGATGTCTATCAGCGTCAGAGAAAAGCCCCCAAGTCACACGCACAACTTGGCAGTTTGGCTTGTTCACTGAACCCGGTTTTTATATTCATTCCTTGGTACGATCCAAGCCATATGGATTCACAAGCGGTTCAGACAATTCCGCCCCGACACCGACAACTGTGTTATCAATGACAACAAAGCTCCTACCTTTCGCTATCTCTTCTCATCTCTTTACCCAATCGATAAAATTTATGCTATCATTATGTGTCTTTCATTTTCATTCTTCATTTGTCATTAATGTCCTTGTATTAAATGTACGTCTTATTTGTCCATCCAAATACTTGTATGTTTTCCTTTTACTTTATTTCGTCTCCCCGTCTATGTTCATACTTGGCGCCCATTCTCTTCGTACATCTCCTCTTCTCATTTCACACCACCAGTGACGTTGATGCTAACACCGAATCACGAAGAGACAAAGTCCTTCTCCTCCCGCGCTATTCATTTCCCCAACTGAAGATATAACGATAATGTAAGAAACAGCATCATAGTCTGCAGTTTGACACATCGTTATTAGCTGAATTTTGATCTGATTTTCTCACTATGTAATGTTTAATCTAAGTATGTGATCAATATTTACAAATGAATTGAGTGCATTGTAAAGGGAAGAGGATTATGCTAAAAAATATATTATACTTTAATGTAAAATAAATACTTTTTTCACAATTAGACTATGTTTGCATTTACAGCTGCCTTGAATCATAAGAAAATGGTTTCAAATCTTGTAATAGACTGATTGCTTTTTTTGTCGTTAAAAAATAAATTCATCATTATTTTCAATTTGCACTGTTTAGGGATGAACGTAGAATGACGATTCAGGGATTGTAATATAAAGCAACTGAAATTACGAGGAAAGAAATTATGAGGAAAGAAATTAAAGTTAGGCATCAATAGTACATGTATCTTTTACTTTTCAAAAGATTGCTTTTCCCTTTATCGATATGAAAAAAAATACGCGTGGCAAAATTAGCGCTCTGTGTTCATTTTGCAACAAGCACCATCTTCCTCTCTCTCCGAAACCCGAGTCTTGTATACCTCCAATCAATCTTACCTTTGATAACTCTTCCTAACATATAATCATCTCCATTTTTGCAGGGTTTGGGAATGCTTTAAAATGTTCCCTTTAAAAATGATGGTAATTGCCTCATCGTTTTATGCCATTTCGTCGTATGAAAAGTTTTTATAGGAATGCCGTATTTCCATATAGTGGAGGAAACTTGTATGTAACTCATGACTTGTATCTGAAACAATCAAGTCTTGCCTGTCTACTATCAGATTCTAGTCTTTTGTGAATATTACGGCACGAGAACAAAGCTATGGCCGCTTTTTGCTCTGACCTTTGTTTGCAAGAAGGCTTTACAGATATGTCATGAGCACTGGTGCAACGACACCATCAAAGACAAAGCAGAAACCAGAGACAGAATTCTTGCCTGCAATGTCATAACATTTGGACAGGAAACATTATGAACAAGAATTTTTAGAAAAACGAAGAACAAAATATCTCGGTAAAATTCTGGTTCATTTACCCAGCCGATGTAACCTACTTGAGATTAGAAGTATTGAATTATATACACCATATAGTATTTCAGATCCGTTATGCGTCTGATGTAAGGTCTGTGACGGCAATCGTTAAGTGGTTTATCTGACTCCGTTCAGTTTATGATGAAAAATCCCGCCATATAGTACTAATAGTAATTGGAGTGATTCATGAATGAACATATCAGCAGTCGCACCTGTATACGTGATAGAAGATATAGGCGAATTTAACATTAGCTTTCTTTAGCCATAAGAGTAGGCAGCATAGCTGTAAGGTGGGGGTGAATAGGTTGTTGTTGCTTGAACATGTCAATTTCAAAGCTCTTCTGAATGAAAGGCTACAAAGCATATATTTCAACAATGAACTGAGATTTATTACATAGTTATTGCAGCATTACAGCTGTATGCCAAGTATTCAGCTTTAAACAGCCATTCAGTACCAAAAAGTATCTGTAGTACATCATTGGACCATATCTTTTGATATGCACCTACCAAGGACATCACACATTAAACAATACTGCAGTGAAGGAAAGTTTAAGAGAAACAAATTACATTTCAATTTTGACAACATTTTTAGGTAATGTAGGTTTTACAAAATCATGTGGAGGGAAAGGAGAGTCACCTGCAGAACAGTGGAGAGAAAACTGGTTTCATTATTGATCATGGAAAAACAAAATCCCTTGTTATGAAATAAACGTTATCATTCTTCCTTGATATGCATGGGCATTCCTGTATCCAGACAGATATGCACCTAAAGGCATTCATAATAATAATGTATTTTGTTATCTTCTTCATCTTTCTCCCTCTCCCTTATCCAGACACACATTCCTTTTTTGGGGGGCAGGCATAACCAAACCTCTATTCACTCCATGCAAAAAGCCAGTGTGACAGACAGACAGGGTAGCTGAAAACTAACTGACTAAGCTTCCAAGCTCTGCATGTATTTATTGGATGGACATTTACCAATCAAATTACACTTATCACCTACATACATATATATACACACACAACTTAGTATGCAGTGGGTGTGTTGACACATTCATACTAACATATGCCACCTCACTGGGACATACTTATGTGTAAGTAACAAAGGTGTTTTTTTTAGTTTGATGTTTTTATTGATTAAGATAAGCTACCAAGAATACAGGTCATTAAAATCTAAATAGTCAGATTGTCACTGAAAAGTCAAGGAATATATAGAATTACTAACAATATTAAATGAGGATAAATATTTAGAACTTCTAAGGGAACAAAAAAAATTTGGAACATGAAGGTGACAGCTACCACTTTGTTTTTGGAGTTTTTGGAACATTCCCAAAAAGGCTGGAGGAATAAGGCAGTCCACATGACAGCATTACTGAAAACCGGTAGAATAAATTGTTGAGTGCTAGTGTACTGAGGAGACTTGCTGCAATTTGATCTCAAAGTTACTAGTTGCAACCAAGGTGTATACTTCATGACTGAAATATAATAATAGTATTGAATAAAATTTGAATTCAGATAGCTTCAAAAGAATCCCCCCAAAATACTTAATAGATATATATTGTAATAAGTAAACAATCGAATTGTAAAAACAGCCTTCACATGAGCTGAAGTCCGTTTGAAAAAATATTGCAAGTTGATACAAAAAAATTTAAAGAATTGGTGGACTATCAATATTTCTCAATATTCATTTACTTAATTAATTATCTTATTTTTATCCATAAAAATGTTTCTAAATTGAAAAATGATAAAATCATACGATGTATGAAAATGCTTGTGAAGCATCAAGCCTAATTTCTACCCTCCTCACCAATTGTTCTATAAACAAAAAAAGATTTGTAATTAATTTGTCATTGTTTAGATATCAAATAGATGTGATGATTGGAAACATATATATAATGTACAGATCAACAAGATATACAATTTCACAATGAGAGAAGTCAGAAATTCATGCTGAAAATTTATTCATTTATAATAGAATAAAATTTCAAGTCGATATTCAACAAAAACACAGGTGAAATACTAAAAAATTTTGACAAAACATAAAATCACTAAAATCAATTTTTTTTACAATTATTTACTTTCATGTTAATTTTTCATTGTTTTTTTTATCACAACTCCACTCAAACCATCACTCTATGGCATAGAATAAAGAGCGCAGATCAAAAATGAAGAATAATTTCTCAGAAACCACTTGAGCTACAGAAACTAGCTGGAGAGTAAGAGACTGAATCAAACCTTTAAATCTATCTTCTCTTCCGATCTCTCAAGCAACAGAATAACTGAGATGAAGGTAAACTGTAAAAAAAAAAGGTAAATTGTCATATCTCTTTAGAGAGGATCCATAATGGAGTATGACAACTGCTGATGGCCCCCATTTCTGTTGTATGCATCGGCTTATTGATCCTTGCGAATGTCAAATCTGATTAAGATCAGGACTTTATACCTACAAGTTTTTATGACCGCCACCTTGGCAAGATAAAGTTACACAGCTTAGAGTGTACTCACTAAGCTGCTGAGTGAACAGGGGTATTTTTCCAAATGAAGATTTGAACATATCCTGCTCATCATCATCATCATCATCATCATCATCAGTCTTTCAACGTCCATCGCCACACTTTTCTTAATGGGCATCGCAGAGCCAGTATTAACGAATTTGTCAAGCTCATCACTCCATCTAATATTTTGTCGGCCTTAGGTGCGCATGTGATCTCGGGGCATCCATGTCATGAGTTGCGATGTCCATCGGTTGTCCCCCATTCTTGCTACATAGCTAGCCCACTGCCATTTGGGATTTTTAAAAGATTCTATTATGTTCTTGACTCTTGTCTTTTCCCAGATGTACTGTGCTGTATTGTGGTCTCTCCACGTGAGGCCCAGCATAATTTTTTCATGTGCACATTGCATGGTTCTCAAAACCCGGGACCTTCTACGTGTGAGCCAGACATGCTAACTATCACACTAACTGAGTGGATTAAAGTTAAACAGTAATAAAGAAAATTAATAATAATGACTTACAATACTTCATCTAATGAAAAATAAATAATAGAATAATGTATACACACACATATGTATATATATATATATATATATATATATATATATATATATATATATATATATATATATATACAAATATATGTATATATATAGAGAGAGAGATAGATATATCTATAAAGAGAGAGATAGATAGATAGATATATATATATGTATATGAAATAACATTTTGTAAGCAAAAAAAAGATATATATTTCCATCTTCTGCTACGAGATAGATTCCATCATAAAACTGCCCCATTATCCAGTAACCATGCTGATGCTAATTAGGTACATTGATTCAATGCCATACAATTCGAGAGAGCTGCAGGATCTGTTAGTCAGCTGTACGTGTCTAGTTTCTAAATAGATGACAGGATCGTATTTATCTTAATTCTTTCTATTCAGCTCTGACTGCGAAATTTGTCTGTCATATTCGTAAGAAAAAGTTACCGACTTAATGTCTCCCTCCTTGATCAATCGCTGGTTGCTGTGTTTTTGCCACATGGCCAACTACGAGTCCTTTCTCTTGCATTATTAAGAGCCGCTTCTTTCTTCCCATTTCCGCAAGTTCATTTTTTTCTTTCTCAATGCTGCTACTTGTTATATTTGCTGCAGTGATCAGTTGATCAGGTTCAAAAGTTGATGTACTCAGGTTCAAAGAGTTCTTTCGGGGACTCCACTTTTCTGGGGATAACAGATAGGTTCAAAAGTTGAGCTGTAATACAAGGTGCTGCCGAAAAGTTAGAGAAATCTGACCATGAGAATGAGTACCAACCTTAATACCTTGTTTTCGATGTCTCTTTCAAAGAGGTACCCCATTTTGGGAATGAGCATTGTGATCTCGAAGAAGTGTACAACAACCGAAGGGTAGTGACCAATGTTTTTATTGTATACTGTTTGCCGGCAATGTGTAAATTCCTTGAACTTTGGAGAGGTAATGAGTAATGTAACAGAATTAGCAAACTGAGTCAGAATTTCAGCTTGAAGTGTTTATATTCACTTCACTGTGATGTCTTTGGGATAGGTAAGAATCCACTTCACTGTGTTCTCTGTTCTATTGCTTGATATCGTGCCACTGAGTTTGATGGAGAAGACAGTTGTTTGTGAGCACATGGCCAATCTACTCACGTTAAACAGGCTTACCTGTCCAATCCCAAGCAGTAGCCATAAAAAGCTGATACCCCTATTGCCAAACTTGACAAGAAAGTACAGTATATAAATATATAAATGTGGTGTGGAATTTGGCAATCTGTATAGAATATAAAATCAGTTAATTCGATGTGGAATTCCAGTAGAGGCTTTTGACTCAAATACTCTTTGAAAAGGCATGAATCCACTTCTCCCCACACACTGTCTAATTGCAAAATAGCTTCACAGGATGTCTTGTCACTGGCATGCCACAATGGTTGCAGCAGAAGAGTAGGGGTGAATTGGCACTTGGGTAAACCACTTTTATATCTATCAAATATACACAGGCAACGCCTGTAAAAAAGCTGTTACTGCCACAGTCGGTCTCAAACTAGTCTTATCTATACCAATTACTATCTGCATCAGTGTTAATGTCTATCACTTCCTTTTTGTGTATTTGCCTATATAACTGTATCTGAAGAGATAGATATGTGCAATCATACAAGGTGCTACCAAAAAGTTTATGGAACATGAGGTGTGAAATAGCTCTTTCAAAAGAAAAAAAAATTCGATAAAAAGGTTTTTTCTTGCAGGATTGACTTTGATATCGGTGACCTCTGGGTAATTTGACAGATGGACCGATAAATGAATCTGCTCAAGTTGTTTGAAAATTTCAAAAAAGTATGTACAAATCAATAGGCTCATATGATATAAATGTGTATAAATATAAAAATATATCAATGACGACTTTAGTCCAAGAGTATAGTCTAAGAATATATATATATATATATATATATATATATATATATATATATATATATATATAAACAGACAAATCAGTGCATTGGTTTGCATGTCTGTATCTGTTTACATATGCTCTATCCCTGATATTGAGCATTCTTCCCATATAAATAATTCAACCCTCAAAAATAATATATATACATAAGGAAAAGGAAGAAATTTTTAAAAAATCATTACATTCTAATCACATTTTTGGTATCAATTCATTCCATTTTTCATTCAAATATCTATCTATCAATATATATATATATATATATATATATATATATATATATATATATATATATATATATATATATATATATCTTTAAATATATATGTATATATATATATATCTTTAAATATATATGTGTATATATATATATATATATATATATATATAAAATATGTATATCTTTAAATATATATATATATATATATATATATATATATATATATATATATATATATATATGATTATTTATTTATATATTTATAAATATATACATATATATGTAGGTAGATAACTAAACCCTCAAAAAAAATAGTATATGTGTAGAGATTAGGAATCTCTTCCCTGGAGATGCCTCAAAGCAAAGCTACAGTCTGAAGAAAATTTTTTAAATTATCATATAAATCACTGCTCCTGGCATCATTTTTTTTCATTCATATATATATATATACACACATATATATATATATATATATATATATATATATATATATATATATATATACACACATATATATATATACACATATATATGTGTGTGTGTATCAATATATATGTTGTATGTGTATATTATATAAATACCAAGATGTACGCCAGTTTGGTCAGCAAGATGGCTGCATATTTTCTGATACTGCTGATAGTGAGTGTACAACACCAAATAAAAGACCCAAGACCTCAGAATCTGATTTTCAAGCCAGCCAGGCCTTCTCTGTATTCTTCTCTTGGCCTTGTACTAGATACAAAAGATATGCCTTGCTATATGACTTAAAGAGTAATGTATTCATCATTGACACCAGTGGTCAATGTTCAGGCCTAAATAAAAAGCCAGAATTTCTAATGTCAATTTTCAAGGCACTCCTATTTTAGGTGACTGACAAAACACAATCTTCTTACTTCTATTTTTTTCAAATGTGGTCTTCTGCTCACTAATATAAGGTAGCTAAATACTATATTTGTTGTGCATTACTTAGGAATAGTATTCAAAGACATAAATATTCTTATTTGTATCCATGATTGTCAAGTTTTCTATTTATCTACATATTGCATTCTATTCATTTATCTTTTATACATGTAAGAATCAATTTTGTTTCCTATCTATCCAAAGTTGCCCACTTATATTTTAATTTTATGTAGATTGAATTCTAATATCCAAATCTGCACAAATCAGATTCAGAAACGATCCAGCTTTCCAATACAAAAATAGTCAACTTCAAAGGTGAAAATCACCAAGGGTCCAGGATGTTGAATCAGAGATGGCCTCTGGAGTGATACCAAGTGTCTTTGAAATTTCTGAGGTGAAAAAGTTGACAGAGTTAACAGACCAGCCAAAAGGACAAGGGTAAATCAGAAGACCATATCTGGTCAAGAAACAGACCACCCCAAAGATCAATCCAAAGACAATATCTGGTTAACAAATAGACCAGCCCAAATGACAAATATAAATCAGAAGATGATATCTAGACAAAGAATGGGCTATAACAAAAAAGAGAGGAATAACATTTTTACCATTTTTTTCATTATCCAACTGACCAATTTGGACCAATATGGCTTCTCCAACTCTTTTTATTGATAAATTCTAGATTTCCACTTAAAATCAAATTTTTCCATCAAAACTTGACCTGAATTTATTTTTCCTGAGGCAATTACTTTATTTTGTGAGTAATGTTGGCCACTCGGGGCAGAATTGGAAGTGGTTGGACGTTTGTCTTGGTTACCTTTCCTGATTTCTAAAGCTTTTCTTTTCTTTTCTCTTTCTTAAAAGAATTAAGCTGTTCATTCCTTGATTGATGAGGCAGAAATATTGAATAGTTCATTACTTTTAGTGCATTATCAAAATGTCAATCTTCACATCTGTTTTGAATTTTTGATAAAATGAAGCAAGTAGCCAACTCAAAAATTGTTTGCGCTAAATCAATCTAAAATAATGCCGAAAAATGCTGAAACACTGTTAGTCTTTTCATGGACTTTTGAGAGTTAAAAATGGCTGGATTCATCTAAAATTGCTTGGGAATAGGTAATGATTGGCTAAAATTGCTGAAGAATGGTGCTAAAAGTTCCTTTTAATGTTAAATTCTTGCTCTGCCAAAATATTACAGTGTCATTCCTCCGATGGTGTGACCCTGGTACGGGCCACCCCTAACAACTCCCCTGTGCTTTACTGTATACAATTGATATTAGAATCTCCTCTTCCTCCATTCCTATATTTTATCGAATCAACTTTGAAATTGGTTCAAAATAATCTAATAATCTGTGTTTGTTATCGATAAGTGCGATTATCTTTTTTATTTATTACAAACAATCATAAATAATGATAAACTGAATAAAAAATATGGAAATATAGTTTGAGTAAAATCCACATATACAAACTGCAATGTGTATCAATCCTATGTAAATTTTTGTACGTGTGAGTGTGCACTGGTATACCGTTAGGAGGGAGCAGCAGGCCCCAGTGTCACCATCAGAGGGGTGACACCGTAGTATTTTGGCAGTGCAAAAATTTCAACATTTACTGCATTTTTTTCAATCAATTTAAGCCAATCTTTGGCTATTTTCCAGCCATTTTCAGCTATAAAAATTACCGTAAAAAGGCTAACATAATTTTTAGCACGTATCTTGAGTTAGCAACACCGGGGGTGACACCCTGACTTATCGCCCCCGGCTGACACCAACGCTCGTATGGGTGTACAAAATTCCTCGATGCAAATGCAAATATTAAGCTCTGATCCCAGGCAGAGGGACCTTGAAGCTGATTTTTGAGAAAATAAAATGTTACTCAATTTGTTTGGAAGTGATCATTAAAGTAGTATGAATTCATGAAATAAAAGAAAATTCTTCTTAGACATAATAAAGAGCAAATATTTAAATTGTCAGCCCTCTAGCTCCATTGATGTGACCAGTACACATTATGCATGCATACATATGTAGATAGACCAGCTTAAGCACTGAAGAATTATTGACAGTTTTGGTTGACTGTTTTTAATAAATGTTGTTCCAGGCTACTCTAAAATAGTGAAAAAAAACTATTTAACATTTGGGGTACATGCCTTTGGTGCTAAATCTTGGAGGTGCCGTAAGTTTGACACCAGTATGAGAATTAATTCAGAATTTTAAAAACATTGGGTTCAAATAGCATTTCCTTTTTCTTGTTTACTATTACGGCCTCTGTTGTGTAACAATCAGATTCCAAACTTTTCCCGAGAAAGGTTTATGAGTGATTACTGATACGTCATCTGCAATCTAATTGTTAGTGGAAACAGTTGGCTCTCCACCATTATTTGATAACAGGTTTTGGCAATAGGAGTAATGAGAAAATCAGGATCTCTTAACAATTTAGCCGCAGACACCTTTTGGCAACCATGCTGCTCTAATCTTCTGCTTAAATAGCTCTTGATTGTAATCTAAAGTTTCCAGTCAGCCTTCTGTGAATGAATTGGAAATTCTTTGTGGGAATAGAGGATAAACAGGGTGTTGGAAAGCCCCAGATTCATAGAGGCTATTATAGTAGAGTCTCTTCTCAGATGATGCTTGCATTTTCAGAGCATCAATGAAGATTGCATGCTCACTTTTATTTCAGACGAGCCAATGCGACTAATTAATTAGGTCCATATAAATAAAAGTGGACAGTATCTAGCAATCAAATAAAAATGCAGGAACTCTCCGGAAGGTTACTGGGTATTAGAAACTGTCAACCAAGACTGTCAACATAAATGTTTACACGGGTTTTTTTTTTTCTCTTTTAGCTGATCTGGCTGTCTGTCTGTGTATGTACATATGTATCCAGCACACGTCAATGGAGCTAAAGGGCTGATATCAATCATATATTCCTTATGATGACTTGATAAAACTTTTTTCATTTCTTTATAACCCCCCCTCTAAAATGGGGGGTCGATCTGTTGAATTGATTTATTACTTAGTATTTAACAGCATTCATGCTAATCATTTCAAAATTCAGACTTTTTTGAATGATCCCTGCCCAACAAAAGGCAAGAGAAGTAACTTATTCATTGATCACTCATTTTTTTATTTTTAATTGATCACCCCCAACATGGCATACTGCCTAAAGATATTGGTCTGGTGACAGTTTCTATTGAGTGACTAACCAGACCTGTAAGTTTCAGTGCTTCCCAATACCGATGCCAATATTTGCAGAAGATTAATTACAGACCGAGTGAACTCGGCTTTACTTTGAGTTTTGGAAACTTGAGACACGAGACATTCAATGCAAATTCAATATAACTTCCTGGATTTATTGCAAATGATTTTAGATTTGATTATTTTTTTTCAATTGAATATCCATCTTATATATTGGCATATGTAGTAGTTTCAATATAAATGATATGAGAACAATGATGTAAAAATGATACACAGATAAATTGACTGGTCCAAATTGTACGAGCTGGTAGATAGCAAACTGTAAATTCATGTTCTTTGAGATGTAAAAGTTAGCTAAATGTACATGTAACATTGCTGAATATAAATGCTGTTTTCAAGGCATACCATGAAAGAAAAATTAATGTCAAATAATACACAAGCTACTTTTATGTTAGTAAGTACTGTCTGGAAAGTATAAAGCCATCTTGAATATCTCCAGAACTGCTCAAATAATGTTGATGTAACTTGGCAACCAATTAGAGGAAACTTTACTCGGTACAGAAGAACAGACATTCTTTTGTTGGGTTACCCAGTCATCTCTGAGATGCTATTAGGTGAGCTCAAGTACTGTGTAACCATTGCATTCACAATAACTAAATATGTCTATTCTTCATCTCTTTTGCAGAGGAATTTTGTTTTTTTTTACAAAATCATGCGTCACCCAGGTCTCTAAGCCCCTTAACAGTTCAGATTTGGCTCCTTGAAACTGCTGGTTTTGCCCAAAGCTAAAACTGTTTTTGAAAGAGAGGAGATTTCAAACCATGGATAAGATCAAGGATAATGCCATGAGGAAGCTAATAGTGATCCTAAAAGAAGACTGTGTAAATTGTATTGAAAAGTGAAAGGGATGTTGGTTAATTGTGTGAGGTCCTGAGAGAAGTACTTTGAAGGGGAAGGAGTTGCAATTGCCCTAGGCTGGCTTTATTTTTTTCATTAATAATAAATGGCTTGATACTTTGCATACAGTTATCATACGGTAATTCAGAACTCAGGACTTATGGAAGGAAATCTCTAGTGCAATACCGAAAACTCCAAAACGATTTTGGGTAGTGTGTCAAAAGATATGGTTGCATGATAGTTTGCGTGGCTATTCTGTTCTTCAAGAGAAATGATCACGCAAGGTTTCTGTTGGTTGTTTATCTGATATATCTATTAAAAATTGCTGTATCTCACGATACTGGAAGCTAAAAGTTAATGAACATGACCTTCTGCGAGGAAAGATTGGTAATAAAAGTCTTTTGGAGAAACAATAAAAGTGAATGGCTGGGTACTTCCTAGACAGATATCATAGGGTAACACAGAACTTCCTGAAACTAATCTCTTGCATTACTCCAGAACTTTCATAAGTATTTAGGGCAGTGTGTGGTTGATTTTCTCTATGGTTTCATGAAATTATGTAGCTATTCTGTTTGTCAAGATATATGATCACACAAGCTAGACCATTAGTATGTTCGCACGTCTATTTGATGAATTTGTTGGAAGTAACATGGTGTATCTGACAGAACCGGAATCTAAAAGTTTAATGAACATCACCTGCTGTAAGGAAAGGTTGGTAATAAGAGAAAGTCTTATGAAGAGAAACCATGGAAGTGAATAGCTTGTTACTTTCCAGGCAGATCTCGTATGGTAATAGAGAACTCATAAGTTCTGAAAAAGAAATCTCCAGCATTACTCCAGAACTAAATTAGGATTTTTGGTAGTTTGCGGTTGTTTCCTTGTATGGCTGTATAAAAGGTGTGTAAATATTCCTAGCAGTAGATTATGACAACTCCAAAATATTGGTAATGAGAGAATGTCATGCAGAAAGAAACCATGAAAATGAATAGCTGGATACTTTTAGGATAGATCTCATATTGTAACTCAGAACTAAGAACTTGGAAAAAATCTAAATCTAAAACTCCAAAACTTCTATAAGGCTTTTGTATAGATTGTCAAAAGATGTTTGGTCACATAAAAGCTTGCAGCTATTTTACTCTTCAAGATAAATGATCATACTAGCTTGACCATTAGCATGGTCGCTTGTCAATTTGATGAATGTATTAAAAGTGAACTGCAGTATCGCACATTACTGGAAGTTAAAAGTTAATGAACATGACCTGCTGAAAGGAAAGGTTCGTAATAAGAGAAAGTCTTTCAGCAAAACCATGAAACTGAAAGTGAAAGTAGAAGGTTGATTGAAGCCTGAAATCTTTATTGGGCCAAAGTAGGCCCAAGTGCAACAGAGCAATTCAAAGTGCAGAGAACAGGAAGATCAAAGACGATCAGAGGAGTAGAATGAAATGGGAAGGGTCAGAGATTAGAATCGGTCATCTTGGTGCGGTGCACAGATGAAGCAATTAAGAACCGATAAATGGTTGTCTTGACAAACGAGGCACCATAAACAAAATTCAATTGAATCAGGGAGATCAGCAACAGAAGGGAAATATCAGAAACATAAGAGGAATAACACACGAATATGTGGAAAACAAAAAAGGAAATATAACACGTGTATCCGCGGAATAAATTGCTACTTGCATTAATCAAAGACACCAAGCAAAAAATTTCACTACCGCTATGTCTCTTTGAGAATTTTATGGTCCTGAACCTCTGGAAAAAGTTGATACAGGTATTCCTTGCTTTTCAAATGTTTGTATCAGGCAACTTTTTTACCTCGATAAAAAAAGTCGAAACCAAAATTACACTCACTTTTTTTTGCCGCAAGTTGTTAGAGTGAATACGAAAGCTCATCCACTCTCTCCTACAGCGCAGTCTCCTGGATTTCCCACCACCCCAACCTCTGATTACTAAGCCTAACATATCATAACATATATTTTGGGGGGTTTGGGAATGCAAACAAAATTTTCCCATATAAATTAATGGTAATTATATCTTAGTGTTATGCCATTTCGACTTACAAAATGTTTTTTATTGGGATACTTTAATCCTGAATAGAGGGGGAAACTCATGTATACAAAGGAAGGAATATAACATGATCAAACACACCGAACAAAAAATTTAACTGTTATTGAGTCTCTTTGAGGATTTTTATGTCCCCGAACCTTTGGAAGAGGTTGATGAATTGGCAATTTCTTCCTGAAGACTATCCAGGGTCTTGTTAAAAAAGAGAGAGACCGAGAGAAAAGAAAACTCGAAATAAATAAAATTTCTTTTCTTTATAGGATCAATTTTGACTGCTTTTTACTTTCATCTTAATCCCTAAGTTATTTTCATCACAACTTCCACTCTGAACTTCTCTTCTAGAGTAACAAGCAAAACAGCGCCGACTAGATTTTGCCTGTTTTTGTAGAAGTGACAGTCCAAGCTAAAGTTGTGATAAAAAAAACTTAAAAATTAAGATCAAGGTAAATAATAGTGGAAATTGATCCAACGGTTTACAATACTTCTAATAATACAAATGAAAAGAACTGCTTACCTTATCTTTAACTTCAAAACAGTGGATATGAAATACGTGAATTGTCAGTTTCCTGATTCAAGCAGATTAGTTCTACATCCATCAAAACCGAAGATAATAGAAAAAAGATTGGAGAACAATCTTCTTCATTCTAAAAAAAACCTATAAGATGTATTTGTTTGGAATGTATCCTTGTCCCATCTTATGTATCTTCATCACAGTAAACATTTTCTGTCACTTTTAAACTGTTGATTGTTTCTTATCTTTAGCACCCTTGAATAGTAGGTCTTTAGCTGGCTCAGTGAACCTAAAAATGCACTCAAATTCTCTCTTTCATTCTCTGATATATCTTTCTGATGTTATAAAAATAGCAAAGTCCTGACCATCAAAAAAAATTTGAAATCCACCATGTTTTCTGCTGAATTCTGATATATCAACGGTATTTTCTGTTTTTTGTTCTCTATTCAGATAACATAAATCGTTCTGTGTTTTAAAACATTCATTGAATTAACTGGCTGAAACTATTTTCTTTTTGCTACAGTGCTCAGTTCTGTGAGATCTAAATGGTAAGATATTACCATAGTAGCATTGGACCATGAAGAATTATGGGGTTATTAATGTATAGATCAGCACTTCTGCCTCAGATCAGAATATCTATGCAGTCTGCTTGGATCAAAGTGTTGCTCCTCCCTGACCTTCGATACCTGTGCTATCTGTCTAGAATTGAAGTGTAGCTCCCAACCACTTTATCCGAAGGTCAGAATATAGTATCTATGCACTCATTAGGAAGTATTAGACATGCAATATATATATATGTATATATATATGTATATATATATATATATATATATATATATATATATATATATACATATATATATATATTGAGTTTGAGTTTAAGTTTCATATATATATATATATATATATATATATATATACATTAAGTTGTTACAAGTGATATCATGGGTTGGATTGATTTATCTGGAGAGGGAGAGAGTGCGTGTGTATGAAATCAGATATTGGTGGATTGATTGAATCAGAATTGGAGTCATGAAATTCAAAGCTCAAATCACTTCTTTTCAGTGCCAACGAGAGAATCACATTTGCTGGCATATACAATGCACATCTAGGAAAAAAAACAATGAGAACAGGTCTTGTTGATCACTCGAAAGAAACCATCACATGAATGACGTCTTTTAACAGCATACTGTGTTAGGCGCAACATGCATACAGACTGTACCAATGGAGCTAGAGGGCTGGAAATTTACACTATTATTTCTTATAATGTTTACAAAAATTTTATCTGTTTTTTGAAAATTCCCTCCCTTAAAAGATTTTTTACGTAAGTTGATGCTAAATTGATCACTTAGTTTCAATCAACTTTATTTTTGGAAATTCAGACTTTTTCTAATGATCACTGCCCAACAAAAAGAATGATTCTGAGTATATCAATTAAAATCATCCAGAATTTATTAACGGAAAGATGGTAATATTTCATCCGGATAATGCTAAACCTTGTGTTTGTTGACAAGGCAAAAATTATTACAGTTTGAAAACAAAGTTTTTAATCATTTGCTGTCTTTATCAGATATTGCAACTTTGGATTTCTATTAATTCCCCTCTCTTAATTAAAAAAATTCATTTTCCAGGAAGATTTCAAAAATCACCGAGAATAGTTTTCCCAAGAAAGATAATAATTTTCTGAGACAATGGAGTTATGAAGTGGTTGGAAAGATTATTAGAAGTGTGCGCATGCAATTTTGTCCAGAATTGGTGCTGGACAGTTCATTGCCAGAAAAATCTGTGGTGTGCCAGTGTACACAACCATTTTGTTCGTATGGCAGCCAAATTAAGAATGAGCTAGAAATCTAGGGAGAATGAATGGGTAGGCGGCTTTAAATGACCCATATGGGTGTTAACGGACCTGAAAACTAACATTTTTATGATGATTCATTAGAAACTGCAGAACCCAAGTATCAACATAATGAGATATTTCTTCAATTTTCAAGTAGGGCCTGACTGACTGGCTTTGTGTGTGTGTATGTATGGATTATTTATAAAGGCCACACATATGAAGCTATTCAAAAGAAAGTTTGAAAATTTGCTCTTTATTAAGTATCTCTCAAAAATCCTCCCCCCCAAATTGTTGTTTAGTGGGAAGTTCAATTTTTAATGCAAGTTCATGCTAAGTTCATCTCTTGGTTCGTGTCTGGCTATATTCATGCATGTTTTGGGGAAATTCTGACTTTTTTAGTAATCGATGCCCTGCAAAATGCAAGAGGAGTAACTTATTCTCTGATCAGCCCGTTTTCCAATTATTCAATTGATCTCCCCCAACACGGCATGCAGACATGCATCTATCATGTGACAGTCTCTATTGAGTGACTAACTAGATCTGATTATTATGGTTTATTTCATTATATATTTTTAATGTCATTCACTTCTTTTCTTAATCATTCATAATAATGAATTCATGATTCATAAATGTATATCCTGGAATTCTTGTATCGTGGATATGCTCTCTGCTTTAGTTGCACAAAGAAAATATTTCATCAGATAAGAAAGCCTAATTTTGAAGAAACAGACATTGAAAACGAAGAATCTGAAGACAATAGATGAATAGAATTCTTTCAATTTGGATTTGGAGAATTCGATTTCTTTTATGGGAAACTTTAAGTGTCTCTTTTTTATAAATCTTTTCTGTTATAGACTGTCAATCTAAACTGTCACAAAAACAGTCAACAAAAATCTCTCTAGTTTTTAGCTTGGTCTGACTGGGTGTCTTGGCTATGTGTGTATGTATTTTATATACAGGCTGCACCAATAGAGCTAGGGGGCTGAAAATTCAAACATTTGCTCCTTATTTTGTCTTATTTTATTTCATGAAATTCCTCCCCTAAACACGTATTTAGTGGGAGGTTCAGTTTGCAAAGTTTGTGTCGAATCACTCCTTTAGTTTGTGTCTGGCAGTATTCACTCTTGTTTTTTGAAAATTCAGACTTTTTTCAGTTATCGCAATTGAAAACAATATGTGAGAAAAGTAATTAATTCACTGATCTCTCCTTTTCCCAATTTTTTCAATTGATCACCCCCAACATTGATTCCTGCCAAAAGACATTGGTCAGATGACGGTTTCTATCAAATGATTAACCTGTCGAGTGGCTGATTTTTCTTTTCTGAATTCCATAAATGATTGATTTCTTTTGATAGCATTTTTTTTTTCTTTCCCTGTTTAAAGTGCTGTGCATTTACTCTCTGTTCATTGTTTTAGCTTTTGTGTATACTTCTCTGATGGGAAGTTTCCTTTTTTTAAGTAATGTTTCCTTACTCTTTACCAATCAATGGAAAGCTCTCACCACTACTGGGACATGAGAAAACCCACTAAGCTCTGCTAATATCATTCTGTTGTATCTCTCCATCTTGCTCTCTGAATATATTTGTATCTCTGTGCATGCACATGTGTGTGTGTGTGTGTATGTGTGTGTGTGTGTATGTGTGTGTGTATTTCAAATAAGTAAACTAAAAAATCTATACATCTGTGTATTGTGTTGAGTTGACAAGAAGGAAAAAATAGTATTTAAAGTTAATTTATTCTACTCATATGCTTTGTTTTTTGGCTTTATCAAAGTTGAAATATCAAATGAAACAATATTGAAATGATTGTTTATTTCAAGTAACAATGTCTCATGTTTTCACAACACATGAGTCACAAACGCTGACTATTTTAAAATTGCAAAAAAAGCTGCAATACTCAAATGGACCTATATATTCAGAAAAATAATACTATGAGGCTTGAGCAGATGTTACAGAGGATTTTCTGAGTTATGTTCTTGTACTAATGAATAGACAGTTACTATGTGTGTTTATTGTAACACATTATGATAGGGTGAGATGTTACTTAAAATAGACAAACATTTCAATATTGTTTTATTTGAAATTTCCACTTTGATAAAGCCAAAAGGCAAAATAGTAGAATAAATTTGATTTAAATACAACTATTTTTTCCTTATTGTCAACTCAGGACAAACTGTTTGATATATTGTATCCACCAACTGATCATACATATGTATTATAATAGAAATGATAACTGTAAAGTATATATATATATATATATATATATATATATATATATATATGCATGCATATACATGCACCATCTACTTATGTAATGAACAATGTGTTTTTTCTGTTTCTTTCTCCATAATGGACTCTTCCTCTCAAAGGTAACAATTTTGCTGATAAAAATATCTCCTCACAATCACTTCAAACAATGGCCTCTTTCATTGAAGTGAGTTCATCAGATTATTTTCTAAAGAAACAATTTCATAGAAATCAACATATATCAGAGAATTTTTCTCATTGTTAGTAATAATGATTAATTATATCATATATATAAGTATACTTTATCATAGACTATTATAGTATTAATTACTGTAACCCATATATTATATATATTGATATATTAGTTTGTTAAGATAGTATACATTTATTAAACCATACATTTTGGTTTTAAAGAGTTGAGTCTGATGAAACTGGATACTATTTCAAATAGGTTACTTTATTGGGTTGACAATTTCCTTTTGTATCAGAAAGAAGCTCTGAAGATTATATATCCTTGGCTGCAGTTAATATATTTTTCACACAGTCACCAAAAAAGTTATGCCTCCTGTTATAGACATCAGTAGTGGGTGTATTAATACAAATTACTTGAACTCTTATCTTCTCTTGAATACTGGTTGGAAAAATGTTTGGAGAACTCTGTTGAAGCAAATACACTTCTCAAAGAGCCATAAAGTTTTTAAAAAAGGGTCATTTATATAAAATATATCTTCACTCAAAGGTAATGATGAAGTCTAGAAGGCTTGCTACACAAAACACGGAGACAAAGGTAAAAATAGCAGAATGTCCAGACAAAACAAATTTGAGATTAAAAAAGAAGAAAACCCCTGGCAATGTATACACCATCTTGTGGTTTGCCAAGTTACTTTGGTTTCTCTATATTGTGGCTGACAATAGCAAATTCTGATGGAATAAAGTCAAAATTCCTTCATTCAAAAACGCAATTAAGAATTCTTCTTTGAAATTCCTAAGGTTACAGGGTCATTGGTTTCAAATCAAAATTGTTTTATTCATTTCCTTGATTCTTTCCATTGTTCCATTCAGTGTGTGTTTTATTTATCTCCTTGATAGAAGAGTCTCCTATCCAATCAATTGAAATCATTCTTGTCTAGAAGCATGAAATCTATCTGCTAGACTCTAATTTCAGTGGAATTACTTTCAGTCTGTCTATTAGTATAATAGAAACCTTCAATCAAAACTGTTGACATAAAATTCCTCAGTTTTCAAGTTGGTCTGGCTGGCAATGTATTTATGAATCACATATACAGGCTGCACTAATGGAGATGTAAGGTTGAGACTTTAAACAAATACTTCTTATAATGTCAAAAAAAACAACTTTTTTCCTGTTTTCTCAAAATCCACCCCTTATAAGTATTTAGTTGGGGGTTCAATTTGCAATAAAAGTTTATGCTGAATTGGTCTCTAGAAAATTCAGATTTTTTAGTGGTCACTGCCCAACAAAAGCCAGAGGAGTAATTTTTTAAATGATCCCCTTTTTCACAATTTTTTAATTGATCATCCCTAACAAGAGTGAAGGTTTGAAAGTCAATAAAGGATAATGATGATGTATGATTTTTTTATGTAATCCCAATATAAAGTGCCTATTTAAAAAATGATATTATTATTCGCTGGTATCAAATATATCTTGATTCTATATTTTGCCCCCCTTCTTACTCTATACCTACCCAACCAAGAAAAAAACAGTGTCTGCAGGGTTCTTAGTAAGGATTGAATCTATCTATTATACATATTCACCAAGTGTTTATCTATTATATTCTCATTTTACTTAAAGGCTTTATTTTCAAATTCTTTCAATCTGTCTTGAAATTTTGTCATTGTTCCAGAAGCCACTGTTTTATTTTTTCATATGACTAACAGAAACAGGTCTTGTTAGTCACTCCATAGAAACCATTATGTGACCAACATTTTGGAGCATGCAGAGTCGGGACCGATCAATTGGAAAATTGAAAAAAGGAGTGATAAATGAATACATTACTTTTCTTGCATTTTGTTAGGCAACGATTACTGAAAAAGTCTGAATTTTAAAAACAAATGTCTGAACGTTGTCCGGATACAGACTAATGGACCAATTTAGCAAAAACATTGTAAACTGAACCCTCCCACTAAGAATGTATTTCACAGGGTAATTCTCAAAAAAAAGAACAAACTGTTTTTTCTAGACATCATCATCAGTCTTTCAACGTCCGTCGTTGGCCATAAACCTTCCTCAGGATTCGCCATATATCTCTATCATGGGCATCATGGAGCCAGTATTTTCTAAATTTGTCATGTTCATCTCTCGATCCAGTATTCTGATGGCTTTGGTTTTGCATGTGATCTCTGAGGATCCATGTTGTGAGTCGTGACGTCCATTGGTTGTATGTCATGCTTGCAACATGGCCTGCCCATTGCCATTCAAGTTTTCTAATAGGTTTTATGATGTCTCGGACACCCATTTTCTTCCTGATATACTGTGCTGTCTTGTGATTTCTCCGTTTGAGGTTGAGCATGATCCTCTCATGTGCGCGATGCATGCTTCTCAGTTTGCAGGTTTATCTCTTGGTTAGGTTCCGTGTTTCAGTTTCATAAGTGACTATTGGGTGAATGCATTGGTTGTATACTCTTCTTTTTGTGATTTTTGGGATCATCATAGCCAGTCATCCAGACTAACTTAAAAACTGATGACACCAAAGTAGGCAGTTTTGCTGACAATTCTAATTGACGGTTTTTAACAGTCTAGCGTTTCTCTTTGAATAATCATTTGAATATGAAACCTTTGATGTCAAAGTTTTGATTGATTGAACAGTCTTTTCCAAACCTCCATTCACTCTGGTGGCTATATACATAATGATACGGCAAATACTCGACTCATCTACAGGAAGTAGGGTAAACTTTCCATAGCCCACTTTGTGTTGTTGATGCTGTCACCCTAACTTTTTGATCCATCCATTCTTTGTCACCATCTATGACTGTGAGAAGTGCAATTAATGCCAAGTTACCTCAATTTTCAACAGTCTTCTTCAGGTTGATAGTTTGTAAGGAAATTGTGAGGACTTTACATTCTAGTAGTTTCTGTGTTTAGGTTTTCAAAAAATATATCACAGTAATGGTAGTAATGTTCTTATTCATAAAATTCATTGCTAAACCACAACAGACTTGGCCTGCATGGATAGTTATCTGCTGTCTTTAAGCTACATCCCATTTGATAGCTATATATTTCAAGCTCGATGGTTAGCATCTTACAAAACAAAATAAATCATAGACTTGGTGGTTCCAAGGATTAACAACCAAATAACCAAAAACAGAGCAATACATATCTGCTGAGAACAACCAGAAAATATCATACCATTTTCTTAAAATATAACCGTGTGCTGTATGTCAAGGCCCAATTCGATTTCTTTAGTTGAAGTCTTCTTTTCTTGACATATCATCTAAGAGAAGAGAGATTACCCTAAAGATACTATCAAAAAGAGGTAATCTCATGCAATCAGGAATGCAGTTGTATCTGAAAGTGCATCTTTATCCTCTAAATATGCCTGTATTGCAATGCAAAGAAAGTGGATTGAAATTTAAAAAATATGAACAAGATTGCAAATTTTCCAAGGGACTGTTGTGCCTTTTTAGTCGTCAACAAAAAAAAAGAAAAAGAAAAACTTTTTTCACGGCTTCCTGAAGGATGAAGCAAAGACCTGTCTTCATAGAGGCAGAAAAGTTAAATCTGTCAGTTACATAAGCCTCAAGTCATTGTATATGGCATTTAGCAAGTGAGTTTAGTAGAAGAAACAGAATTGGCAATAATCAAGCAAGGTGTGTTGCCCGTAGGGAAAGATCAGCAAAGAACTCTTCGGATATATTACGCTGCTCTTGGGGAATCTGGTCTTAATAGGATGTGATTTAAGGGAATTCTCTTCGTTTTGATGAGAACCGGAGGCCAATAACCTACTTCTGCCAAGGACATTAGCTCTAACATTTGACATGTTAAACTCTTTAGGTGGGAATTGAAAGCAAAGAGTAATTACATTTGATGCAGGTCCGATCTCCTCAGCTCTGTACTCTATAGTGCAGGAAATTTACAAATGGCTTGAAAGAATAATTTTCTTTGATCAATCTGAGTTTTGGTATCCAGTCCAGCTTTTAATTAGTTCTCATAAAACCTTCAGACAAGACGAGAAATTTGAAATGAAAATGACTGTTTTCTATAGTTCAGTTTTTAGATCTCTATTTCAAAGTTAACTTATAGTCGTTGAACAACAGTAGCCATCAAAGATGGCGAAGGGATCTATCTTTTTTTAGTATGTGCATTTGTTTATCTATTTGTGCGTTTGTGTATTCAAGCACTACAAACATGAAAATTGGCATCAGGACTCCACTAGAACCCCTACTGGAAATGTTGTTTCAATTTTTGGAAGAAAAAGCTTTTTCATGCTTTTGGGGGCCTTATTCTGACAGGTGTACATTTAACATCTAGATTTTCCTGTTTTTTTTTCTTAGGCTGTTTCAGATGTTTTCCCGGGGAAAATGCCAGTGATGTAATGAGTAAAATTTTATTCTTACCATATTTATTCTTTGATAGAATTTTTCTACTTGACTTCAGATTTTTATGCTATGGTTGTCCAATTATTGACTGTGATGGAAAGTCTTTCTCACATTTATTTAAAACCACCAGCAAAAACTGTCGCCGAAACTATCGACATGAGTTTTGTTCAGGCTTCAAGTTTCTCTTTTTGGCTATGAATGTATGTATGCATGTACGTATCTTGCGTACAGGCTGCACCAATGGAGCTAGAGGACTGAAAATTTAAATATTTACTCCTTATTATGTCTAGAAAAAAACTTCTTGTTTTCATATCCCCTTCTCCACCCTAAATGGGTTTTTAGGTTGATGTTCTATTTGCAATGTAAATTTATCCTAAATTGGTCCCTTAGTCAATAGCGTTCATGATTGTTTTTCAAAATTCAGACTTTTTTAGTGAACCCTGCCCAATAAAAGACAAGTGAAGTAACTAATTCATCCCATATTCCAATTTCTTAATTGTGTGTATGGCACACTAGTTTCTATTGAGTTACTAATCAGACCTGTTTAATTTCAATTTCAAACTTTTTTTTTCACTGCTTTAAATTGACTGAATAAGCCAGGATTCTCAAAAGTTATCAGGGAGATAGAACTCTTCACATGCTGGAGTCAATTAAAGTTGAAAGGGACCTTGCAATAACAAACGCACGTTCACACAACATTGTCAGATCAGAATGAACGAAGTGACCTGCACCCTGAGGATATATTAGACATGCATTTAAACGCCTCAACCCAGATAGATTTATTTTACTCTGAAAATCATTGTTTTGAATCACGTTTGGAATATGCTTTCACCACATTTCCCCCCCAGATATAAATACAGGATAGACTCTGGAAGTTGAACTGGGGAAACCCTGAAATATAAACAGACCTGTAGTGATCTCCTCCTCATGATCACAGCACAACAGAAACTTGACAAATCAACGCACTGCACATTCCGCCCAAACAAGATCATTCTGCAACCAGCACTTAACAATCGTATTGGAGGAAAAAGCAGCGAACGACAAGCGCTGGAAACAAAAGGGCCAAGGGATTACTACATGGATGTCAGGGTGACCATGCCGTTGAACAGATTCAGCCAAGCAACTGTCAAATCTGATTATATGAATTCTTTCAAGAGTGGCCTTGAGAAAGGATACCGGTAATGAAAAGTTTAATTATACGTTCTCGAACTAGGAATAATTTGTTGAGTTTTAAAAGAAGATTGAAAGAATCCACATGAAAGGTTGAACAATATACGGACAGTCATAAATACTCCTTTTTTTTTTTGGAGTACTTACTTGACCATGATTGTATAATGTATTGAGGTAAGTACGTATGTTTGAAACCAGGCTGAAACCAAGGCAATAATGAGACTGACCATGATCGTAAATTTGAATATACATACAGATTTCCTCCATTATCCAGAAGTGCAGGGTTCTGATAAAAAAATCTGTTTGCAAGCTAAAAGTGGAGAAGTTATTACAATAGATTTATATGGAAAATATTTTTCTAAAATTTCCAGATTTAAAAAAATGGTGATTGCTGTATGTTAGGCTAAGTTATTGAAAGTTGGATGTTTAGAGGTACAGGAGACTGAGGTATAGAAGGAAGTGCATGCTTTTTCTATTATAGGTCACTGTGAAACAAATGCTGGGCAATATTTGCACCTTTCTTGGTGAAAGCAAAAAAGGTAACGTGAAGTGAATTTCTAAAAAGCAAGGGTTACCTGTGAATACTGGGAAGGAAGCCATCGAGAGAAAAAAAAGAGGATGACAATATTACTCTTTTTAATCAAACTAAATACTTTTTTAAATCAATATTTTTAAATGAAAACTTTTTCAAAAAGATTCAAATTATATAAATTTGTGAGTACAGATCTTTTTAGTTCTACAAAGGGGATGCCCCAAAGTCAACGTTCATGCTACAAGATTCAATTTGCTGGTTCACTTCAAGATTTCAATTGTCAATTTTCATAGTGAATGACCATATCAATTTGAACATTTGTACTGGGAAGAAAATTCTCAGGAAAATGAGAGAATTACAATACCATCCTTGTTAATCAAATAAAACATTGTATATGTCATAATTCAAAATTTCAAAAATCACAAGAATCCATAAAAAAGTATCTGAAATACATGTCTGGTTTGTCAGTCCATAGAAACAATCAAATGACCAATGTCTTTTGGCAGCATGTCATGTTGGAGGCAATCAACTAAAAATTTGGATAAGAAGGTGACCAATGAATAAGTTACTTCTACCCTTTGTTGGATCACTAAAAAACTAAAAAACTAGGAACCAATTTAGCATAAACCTTAGCAATTTTCAAAAAAATAAAAAATAGTTTTTTGTAGACATAGTAAGCAGTAAAAGTTAAAATTTCCAGCCAGCTAGCTACATTGACGCAGCCTGCATGTATGATATAAGCACACACCACCAGCCAGCCAGACCAACTTGAAAGCTGAAGAAACTTTTGTTGACAATTTTGGTTGGCAGTTTCTCTCAAGTAAGAAATTTACCATGTATACTTGGGCATTGAAAGTTAGTTTTTAAAACTAGATTTTCATTCACAAAATTGAGGGCCGATATATACTTGAAGTTTAGTTAGGTTAGACTCAAATCCGAGTATAGTTGGAAGAGGTAGTGAAAGCTATTACCTACAGACATATATCAGTTGAGATGTTATAATCGGAAAATGTGGCAAGATGAACTTTAAAATCAGAATCTGTCACTATAGATCTCTTCAGTTAAAAAATTCAACTTTTGCCAAATTTGTTCCTTAGTTTGTATCTGGCAGCAATCAGGCTTGTTTTTTGTTTTAAATTCAGACTAGAGATCACTGTCCAATAAGAGGTGATAGTAACTCATTTGTTATCACCTCTTTTTCTAATCTTTTAAGTGATCATCCTCAACATAGCATGAAGTTGTTTACTTCCAGAAGTTTTTAGAAAAAAATTAAGATTCGACCGCTATTTTACAGATTTGTAAACTCTATACACCTAAATGTTTGATTTCTTATGCGGAAAAATTTTCATTTAATGTAAATTTTCTGTATCTTTAGTGGTTCAAAAATAATTGGCAAAAAATTGGTCTCCATTTTTCAGTTTTGATTTTATATCTCTTTTCTATTTCTAGACACAAAAATTATACATCAAAAAGTTCAATTTCTCATGAGGAATAATTTTCATTTCAAGTAGTTTTTCTACTGTTTTCAGCCATTCAGAAGTTATTGAAAATGAATAAAAAATTGTCCAGATCGTTTGATTTTGTGTAACATTTTTTATTTTTGACTCAACAAAATAACTTTATATACCAAAATCTTCAACTTGTAAGGAGGAATAACGTTCAAGTCAATGCAAATTTTCTGTTTCTCTAAAAGTTTAGAAGTTATAGGCAAAAAAATTAAAATTTGGTTGCCATTTTCCATAATTCAATTTTCTTGATTTTGTGTCACTTTTTTTTTCTAAGTTTCTGGCTGTTCCCCCAAAAAAACTTTCTATACCAAACTGTTCAGTTTTTTATGAAGAACCATTTTAGTTCCATGTATGTTTTGTGCATCTGTGATGGTCTAGAAGTAATTGACCAAGAAATTAAAATTTGCTCATCATTTTCCAATATGGCGGCTGGAGCACAGATCTGGTAAGTCATTCAATAGAAACGATCACGTGACCAACATCTTTGTCGGCACACTGTGTTGGGGCGATCAATCAAAAAGTAGGATGGAGAGTTGACCAATGAATTAGTTACTTCTCTCACCTTTTGTTGAGCAGTAATCACTAAAATGTCTGAATTTAAAAAAAAAAACGTATGGTATAAACAAAGGGCCAATTTAATATAAACTTATACTGCAAATTGAAAAAACAAGAAGATTTTTTGTTGGCATAACAAGTAAATCATCAATCTTGAAATTTTCAATCACCTAGCTCCATAAGTACGACTTGGATATGTCATACATGCATACCTTATACATTGTGGCTCTTGACTCATCACTGGCTTTCATTACCCCGTACCCCTTTGGGTTTTTTTTTATTTGTTGTCTTTTAATTATCTATTTTTTTTTTTCTTTCTTTCTTTTTTTGTTTTGTTTTGTTTTGTTTTTCAAATTCTGATTCTTTTAAATATTTTTTGTTCTCATTTGATTTTACTTCATAGATAAGGTTTCTTGCTTTCATGGACACTGGGATAGCTTTTAAGGCCTGCAACTGATTTGCAGGTTTTGTGGCAAATCATAAGGGTATTCAGTGTCTCCTTGATTTGCATTGTAACAGGCACGTGCTATTATGATATACCTGGTTACACCTGACCGTCACCAGCAGGCTTTGTTACACACATACATACATACTTACATAGATACATTCATAAAAACATACATACATAGCCAGCTGAACTAACTTGATAAGTGAAGAAGCCTATTTCAACATTTTTGGGCAACAGTTTGTTTAGTTATAGTTTCTGGGGAGATTGAAACCAAACGGATAAAAAATCCAAGTAGAAATCAATCTCTATTTTCCGGAAGATGAATAAAGTCTTTGAAGATGGATGAAAAGGATAAAACAGTGATCACTGCACGTATGTTTATGCTCGTATCTCTTCTGCTAGTGCATCCTTGCTTAATTCATGATTCAAGGACAGAAACAGAGAGAATTAAAAAAAAAGAGCAGGTCTTGTTAGTCACTCAAAAGAAACCATCAAATGACCAATATCATCTGGCAGCATACCATGTTGGGGATGATTAATTAAAAAATCAGAAAAAGTGGTGATCAATGAATAAGTTACTTCACTCACATTTTGTTGGGTAGAGATCACTAAAAATGTTTGAATTTAAAAAAAACAGGCAAACACAAACTGAGGCATCAATTTAGCATAAACTTACATTGCAAATTGAACTTCCCATAAAAAAAATATTTTGGGAAAATTTTCTAAAAATCATGAAAAATTTTCTCTATAGATATGATAAGGAGCAAATGTATGAATTTTCAGCCCTCTAGTTACATTGGTGCAGCCTATACATATCATACATACATACATAGCTAGCCAGCCAGACCAACTTGAAAACTGATAGATATCTAGGTTGACAGTTTTGCTGATAATTTTTGTCGATGATTGATAAAAAAAATAACTTCTTTTTCAGGAGAAAAAATAAATTTATTCGGTGCCAGTGGAACCAATCATGAGAAATATCATGTTTATGATTTCTTGGCAAAATATCACAGCTCACTCTACACTGATGAGCCAAAACATCATGACCAGCAACATATGGCAAGAATGACAGCTCCTCTCTCATGAAAACCATGAATGAGAGTTGGAAGCATAAAAGCAGATAAGCTGGCTTTGAGTACTAAATTTTGTGGCTTAGATTCATTGATAGATGATTATTTCTGGTAGAAGTTGTACAGCTAAGAAGACTGAAACCAAGATGAGAATGTATCCAAGCATAATACAATTCTGTTTTATCAAAAGACGAGTAGAGTCTTTGAAGATTGACTTCTTCTTCAGGAGAAAAAATTTATTTCCTGCCAATCAAACCATGTCCTGAAGATAACAGTTGATCCACTGAATTCACTTAACCTTACCATTTCAAATATCAATCCCAAAAGAAGGATTCTCTTCTTCTGAAAACCATCAACAACTAAACCCCTTCTCAAGCATTATTGATTTTTTACTAGTAATTCTTTTATCTTAATTTCAGCTGCTTTTCATTGCAACTACCCAGACCATCATTTTACAGCCATTAGTAAACAGTGCATATAAGAGATAAAGAATAAGCTCATGGTCTGAGTAGTTGTCATGGAAGGTAACTAAAATCAAAATTAGGGAAATACTAGTCTAAATAAATAATGTTTCATCTAATGAAATTTCAAGATTGTACCAATGAAAATACTTCCAGTGTAAATAAAGCAATAGAAATAAAGCTGGCAAGACTAGAAAAAAATTAATAGAATAAACTCTTGAAAAAATTCAAAGTTGCATCTCTTTTACCTCAGTAAGATTGAATGGAGTATTCTGTGTTTTGAGTAAAAATCTCTTGGGTTGATTGCCCCCAAATCAGTGTCTCCGGATTGACTTGTCATTTGCATATAAATAGGCTATGGTTGACAGTGAAGAAAAAAGAAGTGGGTAGGATCTGATTTTACTAGGTATTGTTTTCAAGTTTCAGTATTTTTGCTTTCATTCTTTCTCAGTACTCTACAGAAAGTTTGGTCAGTATGAATTTACAGACTGCCACAATTTTCTTAATATCACTATATCTGATGGCTTAAAAAATCGCTTATACACTAAGTCAAGCTGCTTTTGTTTTCTCTTGTAAATTTCAGCAATATTATCATTATACAGATTTATCCTGTTGTCATAGTTGTAGGTTTATCAAAGTTCTTTTTCTTCCAGCTTCACTTTAGCCACATATTTCATCATCATCATCATCATCAGTCTTTTAACGTCCGTCATTGGACATAGACCCTCCTCAGGATTTGCCACAATTCCCAATCATGGGCATCACAGAGCCAGTATTTCCTGAATCTGTCAAGTTCATCTCTCCATCTTGTGTTCTGTTGGCCTCGGTTTCTAATGTGATCTCTGGGGATCCGTGTTGTGAGACGTGATGTCCATCGGTTGTCTTTCATTCTTGCAACATGGCCTGCCCATTGCCATTCGAGTTTTTTGATAGTTTCTATGATGTCACAAACACCTATTTTCTTCCTTATATACTGTGCTGTCTTGTGGTCTCTCCATGTAAGGTTGAGCATGATTTTCTCATGCGCATGTTGCATACTTCTCCATTTGTAGGTCTGTCTCTTGGTTAGGTTCTATGTTTCAGCTTCACATATTTCTATAACATTAGATGTTTCCATGTGAATACTATAAAATATTTGTTGGTCGTATTCCCTGCAAAATGATTTGTCGGAGTTATAAGCCTGTAGGTCATATATGCCACCAAATATAGTTATTGATTATAAGGTTCTTCATTGGGAAAGAACAAATCCCATCCAATCAAGATTGAATCAAATATTCTCTACTTTGTACGATAATCTGATTGCTTGATTGTTATCAATTAGCATAGAGAGTTATCTTGTAAGGTCACTCAAAACCAGGAGAAAAACATATTAAACCTCTGAGCATATCAAGGATTTTCTAAGCCCTGAATTAGATACAATAGGATGTCTTGTGTTTAGTTTCTACAATCTTTCAATTTCAATAAGATCAAGACAAGGGTTAGCCCTAGATACCAACAACACAGGCAGTTGCCCTGGGGCAACAAGTACAATGGGGAAATAATTGAATTAAACAGAAAATTCCAAGGGAAGTTACAAATCACTGTCACCCATATGTACTTCTTTTTACCTCAAAAATTAAGCAATAGTGGACACAAAGTAAGGGATCAGTTTAGGATAAACACAGCAAATAGAACTCCCCATCAAATACCTATTTAGGGGGATGAATTTTCAAAAAACAAAAAGACCATTTTCCCTACTCATTAAGGGGAACAGGTATGCAAAATTTTAAATTTCTATGATTGGTTGGGGTCTGGATAGATACATATATATATATATATATAAATGTAAGAACATATGAATAACCTAAACCTAGCAACAGTGATTAAACCTACCTGTGGTGGGAAGTGGTGATTTGTAAAAGCAGTCAAAATAAGAAAATTTCCCGATATAAAGTCTGATTTTTCATAAATATCCAATTGTTAGATACTTTCTGTTATGGTGGACCTAGTGAAACCACTTGGCATAGAAAAGACCAATGACATCTCAGTCAGGGTTAGCTAGTTCACTGAGATAGAGTGCTCATGATAGCTGGGTCCTGGGAGGGAAGGTTAGTGGGGTAAGTGGAGGTAGCAAATAAAAAAAGATAATACTATACTTCAAAGGGCCAAGGACCAGCCATGATTTGCAACTTGTAATAGTGAAAGTTTCAGAAAGGAACAGCTGAAGACATATTTAGATTTAAATAAAGAGTCATTGTTCCGGATTTTGCATCCTTTCCAACTGACAGAAATGAAGTAAACACAATGTATAAAAATATTAAAACCCTGATTTGTGCAGAAGTTGGAAATCTCTCGACTTCAAGACAACAGAATCACAAAGTATGGCGACTGAAAATGTAGCCGCAGGGAAATCGAGTTGGTTCAGTAGGAGTTTTTATAAATGTAAGAATCAGTTGAAAGAATCTAATTTTCTCTCTGCTGACTCCACAAGTTATATCAGTTAAATCACACTGACTGGTTATTTATATAGAACCTTGTATGAAGATATAGTGAAATGTATTTTTTTTTTTAAATGACCATGATAGAATATGCGCAAAATAGGATTTGTAGATACACACTGGAGACAAGGAAACAAACATAGATGGGCATAGATTGATAGATTGATAAATAGATAGACACTTAGATAGATAAACAGAAACTAAAATGGATAGATAAGAAGATTCAAATATTAAATGAAATGAATAGAGAGAAACGGATAGATAGATAAACAGATAGATAGATACTGAGATAGAAACCCTGAAATACATATATATATATATATATATATATATATATATATATATATGTATATACTGAGATAGTAACTGAAATAGATAAATAAAAGACTCAAATAGATAGATAAACAGATAGATAGATACTGAGATAGAAACACTAAAATAGATAGATAGATAGATAGATAGATAGATAGATAGATACTGAGATAGAAGCACTGAAATAGATAGATAGGTAGATAGATAGATAGATAGAAACTAGAATAGATAGATAAGAAGACTGAAATAGATACTGGAATAAATAGATAGATAGATAGATAGATAGTTAGGAACTGACTGGAATAGAAAGATTGATAGAAACAAACTCAAATAGATAGATAAGTAGTTAGAAACTGAAATAGATAGATATGAAGATACAAATAGAAAGAAACTGAAATAAATAGATAGAGATAAAAACAGACAGATATTGATAGATAGAAATAAATTGAAATAGAGAGACAGATATACCCAGACTGCATCAGATAGGAAAATAGATAGATAAGCAAGAATAAAGTTGATGGATGAATATCAACAGACTGAAATAGGAAGGAAGACAGATCACCAGATATATTGGTAGATATTTTTGAATATCTCTTTGCTTCATAAAACCGAATCAGGAATAGAGATAAAAAAATGTCATGCTTTTTCTTTTCTTATTTCTAATAAAATTTGTCTTTGAACATTGACTGAGTTAATGGTATATGTTCCTCTTGGTTCAATGAGAATATCAAGTTTTGCTCCACAAGAAACAGTTAAAAGGATTAGCAGCTGACGATGTAAAACAGTAAAATGCTATTGGCTCATTTTTGTTGGGTGTATAAATACTGGCAATATGATTGGTCGGTTTTTATGCAGTGGTTGCAATGGTTTGATGACTTGCCAGCCATTTCCGATGTATGACTTCATCCTTGAGTTGATACGTAGCTTTTTTGTGCAAAACAGAATATGCCAAACAGTGTTTGTCTGTCAATAAAATATTGTAGATAATTTTATTATCAGACTTATGCAAATATCATTGTCAGAACTAGACAGCCTAGAAATGCTTGTATGCGAAACCTCCTTTTTTTTTTTATCAAAACTATAAAAATTCTGAAGATAATTTTATTATCAGGTAATTATTGTGAACACTTTACACAGACTTGTGTAATGATCACAAAGCAAAGAGTTCTGTATTTTTATCAATATTTTTGTCCAGTATACCATAATTATATGTGTGGTTGAAAAACAAGAGGAAGCAGTGCATAGCACTACATGCTAGCCATAAAACAGCTCAGCTGACAACACCTTACAGATTTCCTCTCATCAATCTAAGGTTGTCTCTTTTGTCACTACAGTTTCGAATTGGTCTGGCTGGCTATGTATGTACACATGTATTTATGATGCATACCGCTGGTACCAATGAAGCTAGAGGGCTGAAATTTTCAAAATCTATTCCTGATAATGTCTTATGCAAAACATTCTACTCAATGAACAATTTTCAGAGAGGGATTCAATTTTTGATGTAAGTTTATACTAGATTGATCCCTCAGTTTGTGTCCACTTGTTTTTTGTTTTTGTTTTTTTTGAAAATCCAGACTTTTTAATGATTCAACAAGATAAGATAGAAGTAACTTATTCATTGATCACCCCTTTTTCAAAATTTTTGATTGATCATCCCCAATGTGGCATGCTGCCAAAAGATATCAATCGTGTGACAGTGTGAAATGCCAACAATCTAAAACAAAGGGTTAGGTTAACAAATACAACATACCCCTGAAGAAGACTAGAGGGTGCTATAGCTGAAACATTGTGAGTAATCAGAATCATCATCATCATCATCAGTCTTTTATTGTCCATTGTTAGACATAGACCTTCTCCAAGATCCGCCTCATTTCTCTATCACGAGTGTCTAGGCGCCAGTATTTTCTGAATTTGTGTAGTTCATCTCTCCATCTTGTATGTCAGAATACATCTGTGTATAATAATGGCAATTACTCTTATCAAATATATAGGCAAAAATATCTAGAGCATTGATTCATAAACAGGGGGTGTTTGGCTTCCAGGATAGGCACTTGTAAAGGAATGGAATCTTAACCAGGGGAGGATAGAGGAGGAATATCAGTCGGGGGTATAATGCAAAGTATGATGAAGAAAAATAGGAAGACAAAATATGGGGGAAATTGAGGAAACCTTGGGATTGTAAGGGTGGGGGGAATGTGACCTTGGCCTTAGAGAAATATTTGGTCTATTGAGAGGATTATAGACAGTAATTCTTGAAGTTTGAGTCAAGAGCTCGTTTCCCAAAAAAGTTTTGTAGGAATTAAGAAAAGATAATATTTAGATTAGTGATCGGGGACTGCTTCTAAAAAAAAGTCTACAGGGATATAAAAAGGATGATGCTTAGAATTCAGTTCAGTGATAAATTTTGAATCTTCTGAACGAAGACAGTGCACATATACACATACACACATATATATATAGGTATATAAATTCATATGTATATATTTACATATATAAATCCATATATATATATATATATATATATATATGTATTTGGCCAGTATGCAAAGGTTGATTGGGGATTCAACCCAATTCAACCTAAGAACTAGAGCTGTTCATTGGAGTAGCCAGTTAAAAGCCAGTAATCCACAGTGATCATCCTTATGCCTCGTTACAATTTCCACAAATTACTTCAAGTGACCTTTAATGACCTTTATCATCAACTTCACATCAATGACCTCCAGCATCAACCTTATATCAGTAATGAAAAAAAATATTCCTGGCATGTAAAAGGTATCCCTCTGCAAAATTTTTGCATCCTAGGTGCAACATTGTGGCAAACAACTTGAAAAATCTCTAGAAATAATCAGAATTTACGAAGTCATCAATCACATTCCTAAGTACTTTGGCCATGAATTTACCTCGATACCAAATTTCAGTTTTCTCAGGTCCAAAATTATGGCTAGAAAAGGTAAAAATGACCACAAGTTACCTCAAATGAATTCTGAGGCCAATATTTCATTGCCCACGCCCATTGCCAAGAAAAAAAACTTGCTTAGACTGTTGCTTTAGATGTGTACACATAAGCTCAATTTCAGTATCATCCATGCATAATCGCGGTCCACAACTGGAAATTGACTAAAAATGACCAGAAGTGACCCATGAAGACCGTGCATGACCTCAACAGTCAACTCTGCATTGCATTTGACTTTCACTAAGGAAAGATATATCTCAACGTCCAATTAGAGGGTTTCATGTGTGCTGAATCGTTATCAAAAACTTGAAATGACCTCCAGTGACCTCAAATGACCACCAAGGTCAACTCCACATAGCCTACGTGATGAGTTGATCCCTCGTCAGTCTACAAGCGTGCAGAATATGAGGTCAGAAGACCTTGTAGTTTTAACGCGGAAGAGGCACGGAAAAACATACAAAAGGCACAAACATTAGTATATATATATATATATATATATATATATATATATATAATTATATATATATATATATATATATATATATATATATATATATATAATACCGAGAAAGATTCTCAATTTTCATGTCAATTCAACGCCTTCCATTGAATTACTCTGACATCAACTTTTAAGAATGCAATAAAAGATACGCGACGAAGTATAAGCAAAGGTTTTCTCAGCTTTTATTGTTTTCTGCTTCTGAATTGGTTCTGTGGCTGCACTGTTTTTATTTTGTTTGATTCGTTTACAACAAAAGATGTGTTATTATTCTCATATTACAACTCTTGCTCACAGAGCTGTGAAAGTTTTATTTGCTTCGTTTCATGCTCTGCCCCCAAGACATTGATATCCGTCGAAAACAAGAAAATAGCTGAAAATATTTGTACGGTCTCTAATTCAAATAACTTCAATTTAACTTAGACTTTTTTCACTGGAATTGCTGATGTAAGCATAGTTCCCTCTCAGCTTCGTGCGTATGCACGTGCTCACGCGTTTTGCAATGTGCGCATAAATGGTTATTATCTGTAGTAAATAATAATTATAATGATAATTGTAGATAAGATGATATCAGAATTAAACTTTGTAAATCTCTGAATTTTTGTGATGAGGTATTTTTATTATTTCTATTATTATTCGGACCATCCTCATCTGGGTTGTTTTTCATACAATGTTTCGGCTGTTGTACTCTACGGCCTTCATCAGGTGTCATCTGGTAGGTGTGGGGAAGTAACGAACTGAACCCTTTATTTAACCGACGGGGGTATATTGACCGCACTCCCCTTTTAGCATTAGTAGTATTGTTGTCTCACACTGGGATTGAACCTAGAGCCATCAGATTACTTGCAGTAATTTTGTCTGATTCTGTAACCACTACGCTATGTGTCCATGATACCTGATGAAGGCCGTAGAGTACAACGGCCGAAACGTTGTATGAAAAACAACCAAGATGAGGATGGTCCGAATAATAATAGAAAAAAATTAGAATTAAACTTATTGAAAATAATATGTTAGCTGAATGTTCTAGTTAAGTAGTCAGTCAGTTTTCCTAATAACGAATCTCCATTAAATCCTGAAAAGAAAAAGAAATCAAGCAGAGAATCACTCCAGGTTGGCAAGTTTTCAATAGAGTGAGCTCAACTTTCAAGAACAAGAAATCTCATTAGTCCTAAAAAAAAAAAAGAAATAGCTACAACCAATGCATTCTCTGGAAAGTCACCTATGGAGCTGAAACATGGAACATTCCCAAGAGACTCTCACTGTAACTCGAACCCATGCAATGTACATAGGAGAAAATCATGCTTAACATCAAATGGAGAGATCACAAAACAGCATAGTATATTAAGCAAAAAACAGCAGTCGGAGATATCATGAAATCTACTAGGAAACTCATATGGCAACCACTGGACATCACGACTCACAAAGTGGATCCCAGAGGTCTGGTGGATCTTGGTGAAGATCTAGGTCCATCGACGGATGCTTAAAGGCTGATGATAATGATGATGTCCCGGCTGTCGCAATGTGTGGCGGACAATGTTCATATCGTAACATTTACAAAGATCATTTCCAAATTCTAAGGATAGCTTACCAAGTTTTTATCAAACAAGAACAGAATTCTAATGATGTGTCCACGTAGCACTGAAAAGGAAACTACGGATAAGGGAAGTTTCTGATATGTAAACCGCGGATAACGGAGGACAAAGAATAGGGGTAGCACGGAAACAAAAACCACAGAGAAAGGGAACCGCTAAAAGAGAAACTATAAATCGTATCTAAGAAGAAAAAAACAATTTTAATCTACAATCCCATGTTTATGAACACCAATGACGTGATTTTATATCTATCAGGAGAATTGATATCGAAAAAAGAATAAAAGAATAAATGACGTCAGTTAACAGGGGGCAAACACTGTGACAGGAGATGTTGAACACATTTGGGAAATATTGATTTGCTATTTCGTTACCGAAAGAAGTGAAGCGTATGAAGCACAAAAAGTAGTTGTTTTTGAGAATGTTAAATGGCTTAGCACAATAGTAAGAACTGTTACACTTTTCGTTGCATGTCAGTCATAGAAAGAAATTGCACAACATGGGGTTCTACGCATAATCATCATCATCATCATCATCATCATCATCATCACCAGTCTTTTATTGTCCATCATTGGACATACACCTTTCCCAGGATTCGCCACACCTCTCTGTCGTGGGCGTCACGCAGCCAATATTTTCCGAACTTGTCCAGTTCGTCTCACCATCTCACATTCTGCCAGCTTCGGTTCTGCAATTGATCTCTGGGGATCCGTGTTGTGAATAGTGATATCCATCGCTTCTCAGCCATTCTTGCAATATAACCAGCCCATTGCCATTTGAGTTTTCTAATGGTTTCCATGATGTCTCTGACTTCTGTTTTTCCCCTAATTAACTGTGCTGTCTTGTGATCTCCCCATGTGTTGTTGAGCATGATTCTTTCAAGTGCATGTTCCATGGTTCTCAGTTTTCAGGTCAGTCTCTTGGTTACGATCCATGTTTTAGCTCCATAGGTGACTCTAAGGGGGATGCATTGGTTGTATACTCTTCTTTTCAGGACAACCCAAAGCTTGCCATCCTAGGGTGATTCTTCGCTTGATTTATTACATGTAACTGGTTGTCAGTATGTAAAAATGGGAAATTTCACCTCAGTTTATAAATCTAACGAAAATTTACAAGTATATCTCAATGCAATTCATGCAATTTTCTCCAGTGTTTCACCCTGTTCCACATATACTTTCTCAATACGGTACAATGTATAAGTTTTCTCTTGTTGGAATCATTAGTTGTTTATATATATATATATATATATATATATATATATATATATATTAGCCTCTTGATGGTCCGTGCCTCTGTTCCGCTAAAATTACAAGGCCTATCAACCTGATATTCTGCATGTAGACTGAGAAATTATCACCTTTCTGCATAAGTTATGTGAGGTTTGAAGTAATTTTACAACCAATCTCTGGTTCTAAACATTGGAAATTTCTCTGTTGTTAAAATGAAATTGATTTTTATACAAGTTTTAGGCGTTTCGTCGATTAAACAATTGTAAGTATTATTAGTAATACTAATATTAGTAATAGCATCAGAAGTGATACTAACAAAACACACACGCATGCGTATACACAAAGCCGCCCTCTATAGTTATTCTGCGTCTTCCTTCTAAACTTTTTTCTCTACAATTTTCTTTTCTTCTACGAACAAGCAACAAGTGTAAAATACATAAGTTGAGTTTCCGAACTGTACCAAAATATTCCCACGTGAGTTTTTTTTTTTTTTTTTAAGTTAATCTTGATATTTAGAAAAAAAAAGTTAATATGTGAAAAAGCAGACAAATTTCAAACATCAAAAACAATCTTGTAATATGTGATCCAGCAGTTGTCAATTACATTTCAGTCACAGCTTTTTAGCCGGAGATTGAAAAGGAAATAAGATGATAGAATGTTTCTAATCATGAGACACGGTACTAATATCAACTGAAAAACAAAATAGTTCATTATTTTTTTCTTAATATTTCTTTAGCTCCATATTTTCACACACATATACACATATTGTCTTGTTCATAAGACGTAATAACTTTGAATCATACGACATCGTACTTAAATTAGTTGAAAAACAAAATATTTTTGTTGAATTTCGTAATCTAGATATTTTTTCAAAAATCTGCTCCGGTCTGGTTGGTAATAACTTCATGCCTAATTCTGTCCATTGTTTGAAAAGAATACAATGTCACACAATACAAACAATAAACTAATATGTGAACTGGCATTTTGATTTTATATTATAGTCGTAGTTTTTTCGTACTAGAATTGACTAAAAATACTTTTGTAAAATATAAAATGAATCTAAGAAAGCAACTACAGAAATATCATTTTCAATATTTACAACCATTTTGAACAAACTGATCTTATATGGGTAACTGACTTGACGCAACCTTTGAAACGATTTCCAAAATGTATTACGTCCTGTTCCACACAGAGTACATAACTTTTTCTAAGATGGAAATATCAGAGTCTAAACTCTGGGAATAATTATTCTTTCTGTCAAAATTTTAGCCAATCATTAGTCTTACGAATTGGACAAACATTTTTTCAAGATTATTCTTATTTATGCAAACTCGTATTCAGTTCGGGGGTAGCATTCACTTGAAAACTAAATTACATATTTCTGTGTCCAAGCTTACATTAAGAATTAGTTCGCCTTATTTGGGTCCTCCTTTTTATGCATCATTACCTAAAGAATGTCACGTAAGGAGAATGGTTTTGTAAAGAAAGATATCGGTTTGCAGAATATCAATCTGAGTTTATGTGGGGGCCTCGTCAGTGCTTTTCATGTGATCTTCTTCCGTGTGGGATTTTCGTCTTGGTTTCTTAGCATTTCTATGGCCACTGTTTACATCCATGACTGTGTATGCGCATATTTTTGAGAGTAAATATTAATGTAATATATGCATCAACGTATCTAGCTGTATGTGTGTACGAAATCTATGTGCATGTGTCTAGAAATATATACAAATCACAATATTCATATATGTGTGTGAGTGCATGCATGTATGCACTTGTGTATGTATGTTCATCTATAAGCTTACTTTTACATATAATCTTAGTTTCAGAATGGGTTCGAATTTTTCCAACTGATAATATTTGTGATCAACATTCATTTCAATTCATTGATTTAGCGATTTGGATGGAAAAAAAACCCAGTATTCACGAATATTTATTTTTTAATCCCTCTCCTCCACCCCTATTTATTCAATCTTTTCGCAAGCCTGCAGCATCTGCTATCTGGAAATTTTTTTTGTAAAGAACAGATAATGGGAATTTTCAGGAGAGGTTGTAAAAAAAATGGAGCCGCACGCCAAAATGTGTGGATAAAATGATTGGAATAATGTCTTTGAGAGGTTTTCAGAAAAAAACAAAGCATCGATTCCTCGGAGAACAATGTGTAATAAATAGATAATAAGCTAGCATCTACACCAAATTTGGCAACGTAACATGGCAGGTGTTTTTGGATTAAAATCTTCAAGATTTAATGGAATTGTCAAATGTACGGAGTCTATCTAGAGAGTATTCAGCCAATATCTCGGTAGCTGGTATATGTACCCTGGCAACCAATAAAAGGTATACTTACGATGTGAGCTTGAACAGACATTCTCTCGTGGGATTACTCAGTTGGCAGCAAGACGTTGTTGAGAGAGTTTCTGTATTGTATGGCTGTCACAAAGCACATTAGCGAGTGAGTAATTCTTTATGTCTCGCTAATGTTTTTTGGACAAAACATCGCGTCACCTCGGTCTGTCAATCCCATCTCTGCCTTAGTTACATACCAATTAGGCTCCTTACGGCATCTGGCTCTCTCCAAAGATATTTGAGACCATGGAGGATGCAACGAGAAAGCTCATGGCAATCAATAATGATAACTTTGCAGAATGTTTCGAAAAGTAGAATGGGCATTGGGGCAACTGCAGGGTCCCAATGAGGTCCTTTAAAGGGAACTAAACTTCTATTGCCCCAAGTTGGCTATTTGTTTCGTTGATATCAAATGGCTTTGTACTTTACTGACAAATATTGTACACCCTATGAAAACAGAGCAACCCTTTTATGTTCTTTGGAGGCATAAATATATTTCAATTGAATGTCTCTTATTCTTATTACAAGATAGTAAGTTTTTATCGAATTAAAAGGCTGTAAAATTTTGGGATTAGATCATGAAATCAGATATGGCAGATCATATATGGTGGGGGAAATTATTTTTGTGTTTATATGTTCACGCTGGGTTTTCGTTAAAAAAAAAACACTCAACAATTCACTTCAGGAGAAGAAGATCTCAAAATCAGACAGGTGCATGCCTTTTTAGAACAAGACTCAACGACATTCTACAATACAACAGACACTCTAGGAGGGTACATGGTCATAACTTTAGGAGAACAAAACAACACAGACTACGAAATTAGACCAAATCAACCATATACAATGAGCAAATATCAAAGTTCATGGTTACCTATTATTGACATATATTTTCACACGTTATTATTTCATATGAAAATCAATGACTTTCAATCTAATCTAGTTTACTGACTCCTTTAATTTGTTGAAATCAAATACAAAAAAATGATTATTAGCTTTAGATTCGGAAGCTTAAGTGTAGCCACATATGCAAAACGTTACTTCCTTTGGCTACTGTCTTTGAAAGCTCTGAACGCAATTATTCACTTGCTCATTTAGAGCCCTGACATTCTTGGTTGTTTCTACATCTCTTTTCCTTTCCTTCACCCGGTATTATTTTGCTGCATCCCCGGGACCGATTTGAACTTGACCGTTTTTCCACCGTGAGTAATCTCTGTTCTTAACATTGCCCATTTCATTTTCGCAGATGCTGAAAGGTCTCATATGTTCAGCGACAAATCACAGGTCAACTAGCTCCAAGGCGTATTCACTTCTTCATCTTCCGTGGATAAAATGACAATGCATTTACTGCACAACAGTTACAATTATCTTCTGTCTTCTAATTCTCCTTACTTCAGGAAATGTGCATGGGTTAAACCCTTTACGTAATGTGTGAATGTGAAGCACAAGTTTAGCAATTTGCGAGTTATATTGTATGCCGAAAATATGATTATGTCCACGCTTATTATAAAATTGCTCTGTGTGTGTGTGTGTGTGTTGTTCTATTCCTATCCCTTCCCCATGATGAATGGAACCAGGGAACAAAAGCCAGTGACCCCTTCCTCAAGAAAGTTAGTCAATGGAGAGACGATTTAGGTATTAGTACTGACATGGGGGATAAGAGACCACATAAAGTATGTGAACTCAAGTGTGTGCGTAAATATTGACATGAGTTTAAAGAGAGAGAGAGAGAGAGAGAAATAGTAAACATCTATAGAGAGATAGTAACAGATTTTAGAGTAGCAAGTTGGGGTGGATAGCAGTTTAGTCTCTGGCCGTAGGAGCCAGCAGGTGTGTTTGAATATCTCAGAGAGGGGGCTAACTTAAATCGAATTTTACATATAAAATCCAATACGATAAATGTAGCATTGTAAATACAGGAAATTTTCAGCACTGCTTCATCTGTTTACACCATCAATGGAGTGCCAGAACGAAATAAAATGATTTATTTTCGTCACCAGATTCCTCGTTCCAAATATGGAACCAGTGTACATCTCTCCACGGATGCAACGTTTTCCTTTTCATGGATTCATCATCACCTTTCCCAGTGACTGGATCTGAAAACACAACGGGCTTGACGGAAGATTGCGTCGATGATGTCCGTGCTCGAATAATTTGCACACATTGAAGAAACCACGCAGCCAACATGGCCACCGGTCCCTGCAGGAAAAAATTAAGGCGATGTCCCCCACCATTGACCCCACAGTTATCTTACATGGACATGCTGTTATCCTACAAAACCCCCTGTCTTTTTTTTTTTTTTTTGTAACTTGAATAATCTCCATGTCGTGTGTTCTTCAGCGTCTGAGAATGGTCCTAAAATTGCTCGAACATCGCCCCCAACTTGGCACTTAGGCACACCACTGGTAACCATGTCTCCATAATTATTCTTTGGTCTTCAAAATACCAAGCCGTATGGATTCGAAACATTCCAGTTACCCCTGCTTCATTAATTCGCAGCTATTACGACTACTTACACAGAGCTCCAACCTTTCGCTTGTGTGCTAACTTCCTCTTCTGCCTAGCTTCAGGCTTATGCGATATACCCATTCTATCACGGTACTGATCTCTTTCCTTAATCACTTGATAATTTCATCTAAAAAAAGCCTCTTCTATCACGATCGATCTTAGTAATGTTTACGTATATCCTCCTTCCAGATTTATATTCATTGTCATAATTGTCTCTTCATTAAATGTGCGTCCTATTTGTTTGTCTAAACATTTTTATGTGTCTTTATTACGACTACGAATTCTATCTAATTTCTGCGTCCATATTCATACGAATCGCAGATTTCTCCCTTCTGTCATAGCGATTAACGACTAGCTTCCTTCATCGATACTTGTAGAGACATCAGCATGTGGTGGTAAACTCAAAGCACACAGGGACAAATTCCTTTGTTCTCAGCAACTAATTTCATCCCTTTGCTGAGCGAAACCAACTACTATTACAACTCTCTCTCACACACTATAAGAATAATCAAAACCCTATAGCAGTATTTTCACAGTCTTTATCTATTCGATATCTGTTCTTTATCAAGTCGAAAAAATTTTTTTTTTAAATATAAAGAGATAATGAAAACTTTCAAAATCAAGATAAGGTTTGTGGCTTGCATTATTAAGAATTCAAACGAATAACTCAATACCTGAGATGATTTATCACTAAGCTATGAATTGTTCCGACGAATACACTCACCCTCGTTAATTTCATGTCAATTTTAGCGAATACGTTCTCCAGCCATCCTTAGGTGTATACTTCATTCAGGATACTTGTTTTGTCTTTGAACAACCCATTCCCACTAGCAGTAGAGCGTATCCAGTAATAGTAGTATTATTTATTCCCATTATTACAGATCTGCCAATGCCAGTCAGGTGAAATGCAGGAGATAATATTCAGGCGTACGACGAGCACTAGTGAATAAACTCGGGTTCTGTGAGTGCAGTGAGACCTCCACCGCGTTTAATTAATCTTTTTTTATTTTTACCCCTTGTAACCGCTTGGGAATAGTATTTTCAGCACTAGACCTTAATACACAACACAATTCGTTAGTCATTGCATTTTTTCTTCAAACCAAAATCAGCATATCTAAGTGAAAATATAAATAACAGAACCTCCCCATTCACTCTTGATGATTCTCTGTAAAAATGCAAATAAATCAAGAGAGAACTCTGATAATTTTTCCTCGCGAACAATATAAATGCAAAGTATACGATATTCCCTTGATATACTACCTAACCGTTACATGCTTTTATCTACAAAGCCAGAACATAATCTGAAAGTTTTCTCAAACAAAAATGCAGGAGAAAGTGGCTTCAACAAAAATCTTTTAAGGAACTGGGAGACAAGGAATACTACGGTAGAGGTACGCAAAATGTGGGAGACTTGCAGGTTTGCTAATAATCCTTGAAAAGTGTTTTCTTTCATCTCAATTTTAATTGCAGTCAGCGAGCAAACAGCACTAATTGAAAATAAACAAGTGAAAATGAATAAATTGGGATATATCATTAGTCATACTAATACGACTAGAGTACGTATAGACAATAACAATATGACAATCGGAGAAATATGAAGGAGAGGTTTATTGCTAAGATTTGCATGTCTGAACCAAACTGAGATCCATGCAACGTGCACATGAAAGGATCATACTCAACCTCACATGGATAGATCACAAGACAGCACGATATATTAGGGGGGAAAAACAGGGGTCCGAAACATCATATAATCCATTAGAGAACTCAAATTGCAATGGGCTGGTCATCTTGCAAGACTGGTAGACAACAGATGGGCATGATGACTCACAACACAGATCTTCAGAGATCATGCAAGAAACCGAGGCTGGCCGAATACAAGATTGGGAGACGAACTAGACAAATTCAGACAGTATTGGCTGTGATGCCCACGATAGAAAAATATGGCAACTCCTGGGGAACATCTATGTCTAACGACAGATAATTAAAGACTGATAATGATGATTTGATCTTCAGCCAACAATAATAACTCCAGTAGCTCAGTCAGTAAAGTAGTTGCAATACATAAAGTAAAGTGAGTGGGCTTTACATGAGTATTAAAACATTTTAGCCATAAAAAATTAGAAAGTTTTGATAAATTTGGCCGATTTTAGCCGATTGTTGGAGCAGTTTTAGCCGGAAAACTCTACACACAGCTATCCACCCTTGATAATAGACCATTCTTTATGAGAGACATACATGGGTTCACCCATTATAAACGCCATATTGGATTATATTTAAAAGGAGGCAGTTTGAAAACGAGGCAAGTTTTGTTCTGACCATAACTGGATTTAGGAGACTTGAAAATATTACAGTAATGTTGAATTCTTGTTTGGGCGTTTTCAAAAGGGAATATGGAAATAGTGCTCTAGATTTTAAGGTAAGTATCAAAAAATGGAAATTCTTTAAAGAATGTTCTTGTGAATAAAACTCTTCTTTTATTTTTCTCTGAGTTGCAACAGAGTATAGTTCAGAAATTGGAATAATGAAACACGTTCATACAAAGTTGCAGGGCTTCAGAAACAGTTTGTAAGCTTCATGACATTGTTGAAGGAAACATGTATGAGTAACTTCTATGATTTGACAAAAAAAAACTACTGTTTCATCTAGTGTATATATATATATATATATATATATATATAATGTTCCAGAGAAGTTTTGGGAAATACCAGGTTGTTACATATGAAATGTTGGTTTTTGAACAATAAGTGAAGGATAATATAAAGAACGAAAGATGGGTAATATCTAATCAAAATGTGACCCATTTGAAGAAATAAAACTTTTACAATGAAATTTTATTACTGGTATGAAGCTCAAAATACTCAAAAAGATAATCTGGAAGAGAAACGTCAGTCAAATATGGGGGCTGCTGCAAGATTTCATGTCCTGTTTTTTCAAACCCAGACACAATCTGCTAAGTTGTGTGAGGTCGGGATTGTCGTATGGCATTTAATCTAGTTCATGGGGTTTACGTGAGTATTAAAACATTTTAGCCATAAAAAGTTAGCAGAATGTTCTGATAAATCTAGTCGATTTTAACCGATTGTTGAAGCAGTTTTAGCTGGAAAACACTATACATAACTATCCACCCTTGATAATAGACCAGTCTTTATGAGAGACCAATTCTCCTAACTTTTCTGTTGAGATGACGAGTATGTTTGCTGTTAAAGTCCTTAATTCTACAGAAAATGTTGGAAGCGTTGTCCGCTGCGGCTGTCTATAACTCTTCATAACTGAGAACCGGTTTGGTCCTTCCTCATAGTTTATTATTGGTGTATAAATGTCGTGACCTAAACATGTTGAACCAATGCTGGACAGTTCGCATTTTTGGAGTGTTTGAACCAAATGCATTGTTGACGTTATCAGCAGCTTGTGTATCATTATATTAGGGGCGTAAAAACCTCCAGTAATAAGGAATTATATCTATCTACATTGAATTCTGCAAGAAAGGTAATTACATCAGCAAATCTTTCACTTCGAGAATTATTCTCTACGGTGCAGAAATAGTATTTCATGTATGAGAACCGATAGATCTTCAGCAATGTATTTGATTGATGGAAAATGACTATTATTAATTGCTAAATTTGGAGTGCAGTTTCTTAGTTTTCTCTGAATCCCTATTTTTCGATGAAAGATAATACTATTTTGTGCCCAACTTGTAATTATTAAAGATTAAAGAAATTGAGGAAGGCTAAGCTGAATTAGAGGGAAAAGAATCAGTACATGAATTAAGTTAGGTATATATTGAAAATCGATTATATACATATAACCAATTTCTTTTATCAGGTAAACAAGAATTTTTGATATCTAAACAAGATGAGACACAAGTTATGTAAGTAAATAAAGGTGTGTATGGAGAAGGATTTGAAGACTCATCTTTTTCCTAAAAAAATGAAAAGAGCAGACAGACCGAGAAAAACACACGGAAACTGAATAAAACTGACTCTCTCTGTCAATTTTCAAAGTTTTTATCATCAATCACAATTATTAAGAAAAACAGTGCTGCTATATTGTCTTCCCATCATGCTCTTATAACTAAAATGTCTTTTACTTTCAAAAATCCATTTAAGATTTATCTCAATATATACTTCCATATTGGATTTTTTATTTTTAAGAAAAACTTTTAGATTTACTTCAATGCCGGATATAAATTGACATTTCTAATCTCGACTTCTAGAAAAGATTTTAATATTTTCCTTTGCTTTCTTTATCCCATTTAGATAAAATAATCTTTTAATGGCTATTTTTGGAGAGTTTTTTGTGGATTTCCTTTTTATTTCCCTTTATAAGAGACCAGTTGAGTGAACTGACCTTCAGAAGGAAAAAAATACCATCTGATATGCGTTCAATATCAATTTAAATATTATTTATAAATCTCAATATAATGTGGTTATTGCTAAGTGACAACTTGGAAAATTGAATGTATAAATAAATAGACACTTATATGCTGGAATATATTTTCAAGTATCTATTTATATAGACGGGATTTTCTTTGAGAAAGGCCTATATTTTAATGAGGTATTTTTTCTGTGATATAAATATATATTAGTAAACATTTTTTCTGTAGTATAAGTATATATCAGTAGGCATTTCATCGATCTGTGTACACGCGCGGTATTTCATCGTCCGCCAGTAGGTTTGTCTGTCTTGCAAAAGAAATCCCCAAAGTAGAGGTGTAGGGCCATTAAATATGGCAATCATACTCAATGGACCTCGGCGAAGGTTTCAAAATTGAAAGTTTTGAGAATTTTCCTTTAAAAGTTTTAGATTGGGAGGGGGGGGGGATCATTTACAATACCTATAATACTAAACTGGACCCGTACATTTTGTTCATTAATTCTGTAAGGGGCAAAAACGGTAATTTTCCTCCTTTTACTAAGAGAACAATACTTGCTATCAAAATATCACATTTCCAATTAGACGACATTCTTTGCTTATTGAAAAAGGCCAGCACAACAATATTTTAACGACCAGCAAATTCTTGATTAAGCTGAACAAAAAGTATCTTATCTGTTTAAAAAAACAACGTCTCCATGGTGTTTTATGGGCTGCATCTTTAATAATGATGCAGGTTGGGCTCTGGAACAAGCAGGCACAGTTCGAAGTTTTTCTTTCTTATTTGAAACACTGCTGGCTAATTCAATTACGTCTACCCACAACACTCCATATTCTCAGCGCACGATAAATCTGTCAAGCCAAACTACAGACATCGCTGCGACTCGCTTAAGCCTTTTTGACAGCATTTCTTCATTGGAACAAGAACTTCCCACTAAAATGCTCATCAACCGTCACTTTCTTCGTTCCCGCGACATTTCTAAAAAGGAAAAAATAAAGCTATGCACTGTTCTTCGTTAATTGCACTCCTTTAGAGATTTGACAATCTCACTTGAGGTTAAGATTAGATTTGACAGAAAATGATTTGATCCTGTGTGTTTCAGTGCAAGAGGGGTGATAGCAGTGAGTTTGGGGTGCGTTGAAGAAGCAAGAATTGCCTGGCTTCTCGAGGCGGCAAAATTGGGATGGATTCAGGATTTTGAGTTATGGGGTCAAATTTTAAAAATTCTTTTACTCCATCTGTAATTAAATGTAATAATTTTTTGCTTATAACGTTAATTTATGACTTCTAGTTAATTTTTTCTTTTTAATATCTAAAATGACCTTATCTAGATATCAAAACATTTTTTAATTGTGCTCCTCCCACGCAAGGGAGTCCGGATCCCGTTCCGTGCCCATGAAGTCCTCTAAAGACCAAACCCTGATACTGTTTTCTTTGAGCTACGTGGATGAACAAAGCTCTCAACCCTCTATCCCAGTTCTCTTCGAGGTTCCTCTTGCAATTTTTTTTAGTATAAAAGAGTGGGAATAGTTGGCTCCCAGAAGACACTGGCTGCCTCACCCCCAGATTGGGAAAGTTGGGTCTCAATACTAAATTGAATTTTATTTTCTCCTCCCGTCTTTTTTATTTCATTTTTACCCCAAGTATCATCATCATCGACAGCTCACGTACTCATTTTTTATTGCACAGGGAAAATGTAAGCCCCTGGAATTAATGAAGACCGTTGGACGACTTCTTTTGGCGGAAAAAAAATCGTGGTTCGAATGGAACTAATCAAGCGTAGGCTAGAATAGCAACAAGCAGCATTACCCCCGCCTCACTTACTGGTCGGTCGCTATCTCTCTTATATATATTTGTATCGTTTACGAATAAATGATCTCACTAAAGGGGATATTGTTGCAACCCAGATGAAGGATCTGATTAAAGTCGCTTGGTGCCTTAAGTGCATCCCCAAAATAGCGCCCCTTTTTCTGCTTAACTGAAGAGATTTTTAAAAATGAAACATTCCTGGGGGATACAAGGTTATATTCATTAGATCACATCTGAATACGCTAGAAAAAATAATTTTCCCACAAAAATATACTACTTCACTAAATTAAATCTTTATCAACAAAACTTTTGCGTGCATAATGATCAGTTTTCTTGCAATAGTATTTTTGTGGGTGATCGAATCATTTGAATGTTTGAATCAACTGTATATGTAAGAGAAAAATGTTAAATTAGGACCTTCATGTTAATATCAAATAATATAACATGGGGAAACAGCAGAAACCTACAGTATCCCCCTCTCTTTTGATGCCCGTACGAATTTTATTTAATGTTTAATCTAGTGTTACCCAGATTTCATAATGGCCAGCTTTGTTATTCTAAAAAAATACCATTGAGTAATTTTACTGCCGAAACAGTTCAAAGGTTATGAGATCCTGAAAGGTAGAAAACAAGTGAATTCTTCCATGTAGCTATTGAACAAGTATGATTAGACCGGGCTCTCATCACCGGCAGCACGTTATGCCAGTATAGGTGAACATCTAACAGAAATAAAATGTAAAACCATGGACGTGTGGGAACTTTTTCCATAAGGGACGAGGGAGGATTGATTCGCCCGAAAATTCACACGGTTTTGTCCAATTTATGATTTGCTCAAAATTTAACACGTTCGCCCCCCTCCCAATTCTGCCTCGTTTGCCTATGGGTATAACGTTTTGATAAGTTTCATCTTTTTTCAATTTTATCGAAAGATCGCCAAAATTCTATTCGGAGATAATCAGATTTAAAAATTGATTGATACTGAGATTTTATCCATATGGAATGTGACAAAAGAAATAGAAATAGAAAACATTTTCAATATAAACTGAAAATGATCCGTCAGTTTACTTTCAAAATAAAGGTTTGTTTTCTCTAAATAGAAGCAGGTCTGATTAGTCACTCAATAAAGACTGTCAACAACCTCTTTGGCTGCATGCTTTGTTGGGGATGATCAATTGAGAAAAAATCTTAATCTTTTAGCTTTTTGTTGCACGGTGATCAGTGAAAAAGATTTTTTTCGATAAAAAAAATCGTGAATACTACTGAACACAAACCAAACGACCACATTATCAAAAATTTACATTGTAAATTGAACATTTTAAAAACAAAACTGAATGCAAACTTTTTTTTTCTAGACAGTAATGAGTAAATGTTGAAATTTTCAGTCCTCTACTTCCGTTTGTATAGCTTGGTAGCCAGCCAGCCAGACTAACTCAAAAACTGAAGAAACCTATGATGACAGTTTTGGTTGACGGTTAATACCGTTATCTGACATGGGGATAGGTTTTTAGATTGGTTCATTTCGTACAATGATTGGATTTTTATCCAAATTTTCTTCACTAAATGTTTTTCTATCAGCTATTTTCTCCATGAATAGATTTATCATTAGCTTACAGTAAATAGATGCGCGCACATTATAAGATAAATATTCACGAGGCATTTATATAACCCATATTGATTAAATCTATATCATAATGAACCGATTTCAGTTTCTAGGCTCGTTACCATAACCCAGCAAAAGAGGCATTCATAGTGAGGTTTTTGTAAGATCAATACGTTTGAAATTTTCCAACCTGGAGAATGAAGCGATTCGTGGTTTAGTTTGTAACTTGATGATGATAATAGTGAGGAGTCTGCGCTAGCACCTTTCCTGATAAGAATGATCCTACATAAGGCATGCATCAGATCAAATGTTTCCTCATCTTATTCTGGTATCAATATACCGAGGTTCATTGGATGAAACGTTCATAATCTTGTCATATTTTGCACGATTCTTTCAATATTTCATAACTGAACTACGCTCGTTTGATACAAAAACTGAGAGGGTAATCCTATCAACAGTGAAAGAGTAAGAGAAATCGTGATTACTGTTTCTTGGATGAAATAAAGATACCTGTGGATTAACAATACTTCTACATATTTTATGTAGGAATATGTTTTAAAAAAATAGAGCGATCATTATTTCATAAGTATCATTTTTATGCAAAAAATATTAATCTTTCCATTCCTTTATTACAAAAAAATATTTTAATTTTTAAGTACGTCCAAAAATTTAACATTTTTATCGTCGTCAAAACATCAAGGACAAAACTTCAAAGAATGTACCCTTTTTTCCCTCATTTTGATATTTTTGCTACTCATTAACTATATATTCTTGCTGCCAAGCATCCAATCTTTTGTCATTATTCATTAGGTTAGAATAACAGGCTCCTGTCGATTAGGGATTAGTAGTAATACAAATTTGTTTTAACACAATTTTAATATAGTCGAAGTTTGCTAAAGGACCAAGTGCAATTTCGCTACAAAGGTAAAATTCCAAAGTGAACCAAAACCTTCCTTAGGAATAGTTTTTAAAAAGGTACGGTTTTTTTTGTATATATGTTTTTTAGCATTTAAAAAAAAAAAATTAGGAATAAGAAATGACTTGAAATCGAACTTAACGGTCACTAAAGGCAGCCTTTATGTGAGTTAATGTTTTATGTGTATACATGGATTTATGGACTGGAATAGACAGAAGAAAATCGCTAAACAGAATTGAAAACAGCTTTGTAAAATTGTGTGCGTGGATGTATACGCTAAGCTTAATTTAGTCTGGTTTTGGTTAGTTAGAAAGAATGAATGTTTGAATTTAAATAGTCTTAACTGAAAATAGCATAACACTGTCGTCTACGGTGCAAAGTTTTTAAAAGTTCATCTTGGTTTTCTCATGTGTGAATTCAATACTGTTTACGAATTTCTGACACTGAGACTTCAGAAAAGAAAGGGAAATTGATTTTGTCTGCTATTTTGAGATGTTTTAATTAATATTCAATATTTCCTGTTTATTTATACAATCTTCATTGTAGCTGGGGGGTCTTCACAACATTATACTCATCTATTCCCCAACCATCTTTAAGTAAAGTGGTCTGGGGGAGAGTTTTCTAATTCGTGTTACCTTTGAGACAAAAATTCACCTGAAGGAAGTTATGAGCTTCCATGTATGGGTACCGGTTTCCGTATATAATTAATCGATTCACAGAAATTATATCTCGAGCTGGATTGTCAGTAAGACAACGGAGAATAAATTGTGCAGTTCATGACCATTATAGAAAAGTCAATTGACCATAAAATTATTCTCATTTCGAAATCCATTTCTATCCATAAAATTTTCCCTTGAATAATCAATGATCATTCACTTGAATTATAAGCCGATTAGCGATGTTAAGAAGGTCAGTGAATAGTGTAAAAATGGCTTGAACCTAAATCCATCATCACACCTTAACAACAAAGACTACAGAGTGATCAATCCTTGATAATTGTCTTAGTGCGCCTTGTATTGATTACGTGTCAGCAGTTATTATGAAACACCTGTGCTAATATGATTTAAATCCTGTTGCGTTCGTCTTCAGTTTGGCAGCGGCAATCATGACCTTACTCTGCAGACAAATGGCAGAAGATTCTTAGAAGCCACCAGGAATCTGATTAGGTTTACCTCCGACTTGATAGACACAATTTTAATTATTTTCCTCCATTTCTGAGTTTCGTCAGCAGGAACTTGAATTGTTGTTGATCGGGATCTCATGAATCCGAATAACAAAAATTGATGATTATTATCTCAAGTTGAGTGGAGAGAGAAAATATTAGATACCTATCAAACTATCACCAAAACTGTTAAAGTTTCTTTAGTTTTCAAATTGGTCCAGCTGGCTGGCCTGATATGTACGTACGGACGTATGTATACAAATATCACACTTACAGGCCGTGACAATGGAATTAGAGGTCTGGAAATTTAAATATCTACTCCTTATCATGTCATGGAAAAAAACTTTTTTTTGAAAATTACCCCCTAAAATGCTTTTGTTTGGGAGTTTCAATTAACAATGTAAATTTATACTAAATTGACCTCTGAGAAGAAGTAACATATTCATTGATCACCCCGAACACGGCACTTAGCTCTAAGACAGTTCCGATTGGGTAACTAACTAGACCTGTTTACATTATCAGTTTTTGACAAGTTCATTTAATTTTATACTTTTTATTACATTAGTTACTACCTGTGAAAAAATTCGGGATATATTAGAATTTCTGTAAGATGGTTTTCCGGAAAAAGAACTCATATAGAAACAGAAGTGCCGAAAAGTTATAAACAGCTAGGTAAAAACATCCTATCGCCTTAATAACGGCGGCTTCGCAGCGTGATGTCGAGTCAACAGGGCACCGTAGTCGTTACCTGCGTATATCTATCCAGGCATAAGTAAGTTGTTTGTGAGGTGTGATTGCAGGGAATTTAGTGAGACCTACAACATGTCCCGTTCATGCTCAATTAGGTTTAAATCTGGTGTGAGCTGGGGCCATGGAGTACTCAGAAGTCACTCAAATGTTCCTGGAACCAGTTTGGTGTCATCCTCGGACGATGAAGGCGGCTTTATCCTATTCGGGCAAACCGTCGCCGCTGGGAGAATTTGTCGAGCAGAAAGGGGAGCAAGTGGTGTTAAAAGATCTGTGAATGTAGCATGTCAAGATGGACTCCCTCTTCACTTGTAGTCTTTGCAAACGCCAGCAGAACACACACACACACACACACACACACCATTACTGAGCCACCATCAGCATGCTCAAAAAACACTGCTGACAGAATCGATCAATAGTCTCGCGTGGTCTCCTCCACACACGTACTCTACCGTCTGCCCTAAAGAACTATAAACATAACTCCTCTGACCAAGTGAAACGGTGTCAGTTTTCCACGGTTATAGGTAATTGTTATCGAAGTGTCAATAATGGTACCCGACGGAGTAAATTCTGGAAGGTCTTCAAAATGGTTACTCGGGACTTGTATATCTTGTCCATAGTTCAGTCTCCCTTGTTTACCAGAATGAAAAGATTTTTGTAGAATTTCTGGACGAGTTAGACAATCTAGTCCCTATCAGTTGTAAAGTCTACATTTTCTTCGAGCTCATTTGTTATCTGATTTCTTCCTGTATTGAGTTTTGTTGATAGTTTTAAAACCCCTTAATTTTCAACACCAAGAAAGAATACATGAAAGTGCTCCGCACCAAACTGTGAGCACTCAACGTACAAAAAGAGCTAAGTCGACCTTTTAAGCTGTTTTTGCCGTCGTGTATATAGTTTTCCTTGCTCAAATTGTGCACTGTAACACTCAACGGTGACTCATAGACATCCCTTGCGGACAACCTTTTCAATAAAAGGTCCTAACAAAAATCTGTCTAACCTATCATGACCAACTTTACTTTTCTCTGTCCACTTAGAACAATGCGAATCTTCCACCCATTTTGATTTTCGTACGCGCTCATACAAACTATCACATAAGTTCTTCCTGCTTACTTCAACTTTGTATATCAATGAAATTTAAGAACTATAACTACATAGAATACCAATCTTTAAAAATAGATTTCTTCTCTCTGTTGATGAGAACTAAAACTGTATTGATTTACTATGCATACCTATAATAAATACATCGTTACGTTTCAACTGTTTGTTTTGTTTTTTTCATTTTTACTCGGCACACAATTTTGCATGCTCTTAATTTCATTCAAATGTTTCAGCTTTTATATGCTCTTTAATGCATTCACACTATATTTTGCCAACAACTAGGGTAAAGAGAGACAAATCTTTTTTGCACACTTGTAAATTTATTCTTTTTTACATCTCAAAAGCTTGTAAAAGAACCCACAGTAAAGCATGCACTATTCAAACAAATCCTTTTACTAACAGCCATAGCTATTCCTAATGGAATAGTTTTGTTTTAATATGAAATGCATGTTAAATGTTCACGAGGTAGGGTTGAGTTTTAAGGTAAGCAGTTATAGAACTGAACCCAATTCGCTATATGCATCTCTTTTTATCTTCTTTTCGTTTCTTTTGGATGGCTTTGTTTCGTTCGATTGCTTCTATATTTTTGCTGTCGTTGGTTTGAGACTTTTGAGTTTTCTTTTGAGATTACTGATTCATTCTGAGAGCTTACCGATAGATTTTTGCACTAAAGAAGCTGTGTCGTTGTGGTTCTCTTCCGGTTCGGTGAGAAGTTTATATCTGTTTTCAGTTCGAGCTTGAAGAATCAACTGAGCTCTTTTTGTACACTAAGTGGCTGCAGTTTGGTGCGGAACCCTTTCCCGTGTTCTTTCTTGGTGTTAATTTGAATTTTACTTAACATTCTGCATACTTATTTCATGTGAAAGAAAACAGAAATGAAATGTGACACAAATCTATACAGGAGTCCTTAACGATAACTTAGCTTGTCTCATTTGCTGACTCAATCCAACTTAAATTCTTTCGTTTTTCATTCACCAAAATACCACAGTTTCTCTATGAAACTTCTACTTAACCACATATTTACAGATTTGTGTGTGTGATTGAAAGATAAAGAAATGTCATTTATCTATAATAGTTTTTATTAGTATGAGTCCTCAAATAGTCTATTATGGCAGTAACGTTGGGTAAGCACTCAAAAGAGGATGTGGAGAGAAGAGATAGATGAAATCCGGATCAAATTCAAATAAGTTAAAATAAGTATCCCACATCCTTCGGAGAACTTTACGATCTATTATCTACAGGGGATAGATAGAGCATATGAAAATTAAAAAATGGTAACTAAAAAGGCGGTGGCAATACTCATTTTCTCCTGAGCTAAGTTACATTGATCAAACAAACGAACAACACTATTTTACCGTAACTTGAGCTGAGCTGGGCTGGCAAGGCACGTCAAGTCTTCTTCTAATTCCCTAAGATTCTTCCCTCAGTAACTTCAAGATACCACTCCAAGTTAGTACCATTTATGCGACACAATCACACCTAACTTTCGTAGAATTCCAACAAACACAACTTTCTACTCTCGACCCCTATCTTCATTTTATGGTTGCTTCCTACATTGACCAGAATTTGGACCTAATATCTGACAATGTCGCTTTTGCTTACTAGGATATAGTTGATTCCGTACTTTGTGATTTGGACTCCTCCAAGTCCAATTTCTATTTTTTTTTTCTTGAAGAAGGTGTTTATGATTTTGGACCAGTTCGCTGTTGCTAACTTAACAAGATTTTCACCGCTTTCGTTCTGTATTTTGTTTCCAAATTTGCCGATGCAAACTTCCATTACTGTGTTCTACCTGAGCTTTGAAGTCTCGAAACACATGTACATGGATACAATAACTGGGTACTCACTGTTGGTTATCTT
>OY735219.1:31833398-31835898 GCA_963457665.1 Thysanoteuthis rhombus
AGAAAATCAGGGCTAGAGAGATTAATGTTTCACCTAGATCAATGTACCAGATAATCAAAAGTGATCTTGGACTGTGTGCCTATCATCATAGAGCGGGACATATGCTAACCCCTGCTCTGATTAATAGCAGATAGAATTGTTGGTCCATGGGTATGCAGGCAATGGTAACAGAAGAATCTTTTTACTGATAAGACGATTTTCAAAGTTGAAGAGTGTTTCAATCATCAAAATGAAGCTTAAACTTCCAAGGAAACTTACAGGGCTACATTTGTAAGAGAAGCAAGGCCACCTTCCCTCTTCAGTGATTCCGTGGTGGGAAATGAATTAAAAAGATGTGACTCAGTTTCAATTTTGTGAGAAAAGAGTCAAAACAACTGCTCATGTATACCTCAATGGTATTCTTGAGAGTCAAGTTGAATACGATCCATGGAGAAAATTGAACATTCAAACAGGACTCTGCTCTGGGTCATTGGGCAAGTATGACACAACATTGTCTTGGTGACATGTTCCAGATTTCATCAAGTCTGAGGATGGGCCCCCTTGAAGTCCTGATCTCAATCCTTTGGATTACAAATTATGATCATAGTTGGAAAGGATTGCTTGTAGAAAAAGACACCCCAATTTCAGATGTCTTAAATGTTCTCTGATGAAAACAGCCACTAATTCTCCAAGATTGCATACAACAATTCATAAATAACCTGGTTGTTTGAAGCTGGATGTTATGCAAAAATGAGAGCATTAAGTGCTCCAAACATTATAGTCTGGCATCTTTCAAACATGCACTTTTGGAATGGGCATTGCCCTAGTAAGAATTCTCAAATCATAATTATGAATGTGCTTTGATTAAATTAATGTTTGTTTCATATTAAAATCAATTGTTCCATTTATTTCTTTGAGTCTTATTAATTTGCTCATTTCTGATGAAAAAAATGTACTCCATTTTTAATTAAATAAAAGCAAGAAAAAACGTCTTGTCATCACATATGTCACTTGCTTTTGATTATTGCCTGGGGTGAAATGTGGATTGTTTGAAATAAATCATTATTTATGTTTCTATAAAATTTATTTACTATAAACTATAAGATTTTGATATTATAAGGGCAATAGATAAAATTTATAACAACTCTTATTTCTCTTGGTTCGAAAATGATTAAAATAAAATCAAAATTAGGACAAAAATTAAAATCAAATCATAACTTTTAGAATTTAAAACCGTAAGTTAATGATACAATGTTACATGGTTCAGTGATGACATGTTTCTGTGAACAGATACTGCACTTTCCTCAATTTTGCAGAGTTCTCTCTCATGTTATAATTATATTTCATTAAATGCTCGTCTGTCTGACTGTCATGTAAAAGATGATTGAGGGTGTGGCTACCAAACTTTTTGTGGTCACTAATGAGACCTGGAGCATGTTTGGTATACAAGTTTTTGAAAGTACCAAAACCTTTTCAGTTCTTAGTTAGGGGTCAATTTTCAATGTAAGTATAATGCTAAACTTGGAGACCAAATTAACAGAATCAAATCTATATCATTTTGTTTAATCACATGAAGTGAACATTTAGCTTAAATCTAGCCTGTGGCATAGGTTTTGAGTTAGTTTTATTCAATTCTAATAATTTGAATTTATACTTTAATTTGATAAGTGATGCCTTCAAAAATCTTCATTGAAATTTTTTCAGAAGGACTTTTAGCATAAAAGCTTTATTGAAACTTGCACAGGTTTTTGTAAATGAGGTGCAATCATAACTGCTTACACAATTTTCTTTGTTTTATCTATAATTAAAAACATCACCAAGTAATTAGTATTGTTAAAAGTTAAATTCTTCAAAACTTTATCCTGAATCAGCCATGTCAGGATTGGAACGACTTAGTTGAAAGCCTCTAAAGTTGACTTAATCCATTTATTTGTGAATATATACACTATTTCAAGACTAACTTATTAACTCATTCAAGCTGTGACCATTTTGAGTATGGCAGCCATTTTGATTACATAATGAAGTCACCTGACCATTATATTTGTATAATTTTGCCATAAACGTAATTCATGTTCAAAATGATACACGACTTCCCAGAGTTTCTTGAAAAATGAGAAAACTGAACTTCATCCATTGCTGTCCTTGCTCTGTAACCCTTGAAAAAAAAAACAGGTCTGAATGACTTAAAGTGCTTAATACCTGAATTTGAATGTCTCAGATTTGATTGTGAAATACTAGACATAGATGTTCAAGCAACCATAGAAATGGTGTGTCTGGGCAGTCTTTAAAGGGTAAAAAAAATGAAATGCTTTCAGGAAAAAATTCTAAAAGGGGAAAAAAAAAAAAAAAGCCTGGTAAGACTCTCTGAAGAAACCATCATGTCTTTAGGTAGCCTACTATGTTAGAAGTGATCAATTAAAAATTGAAAAAAGTGGTGATCAATAAGTCATTTCTCTTGTCTTTTTGGGTGGTGGTCATTCAAATTTAAAAAAAAAAATCTGAATTCTCAAAAAGCAAGCAC
>OY735219.1:31855898-32003398 GCA_963457665.1 Thysanoteuthis rhombus
GTGTGAATATGTATGTGTGTGTGTGTGAATATATATATGTGTGTGTGTGTGTGAATATATATGTGTGTGTGTGTGTGTGTGTGTTAATATATATATGTGTGTGTGTGTGTGTTAATATATATATGTGTGTGTGTGTGTGTTAATATATATATGTGTGTGTGTGTGTGTTAATATATATATGTGTGTGTGTGTGTGTTAATATATATATGTGTGTGTGTGTGTGTTAATATATATATGTGTGTGTGTGTGTGTTAATATATATATGTGTGTGTGTGTGTGTTAATATATATATGTGTGTGTGTGTGTTAATATATATATGTGTGTGTGTGTGTTAATATATATATGTGTGTGTGTGAATGAATATATATATATATATGTGTGTGTGAATGAATATATATATATATGTGTGTGTGAATGAATATATATATATATGTGTGTGTGAATGAATATATATATATATATGTGTGTGTGAATGAATATATATATATATATGTGTGTTTGAATGAATATATATATATATATATGTGTGTTTGAATGAATATATATATATATATGTGTGTTTGAATGAATATATATATATATATGTGTGTGTGAATGAATATATATATATATATGTGTGTGTGAATGAATATATATATATATATGTGTGTGTGAATGAATATATATATATATATGTGTGTGTGAATGAATATATATATATATATGTGTGTGTGAATGAATATATATATATATATGTGTGTGTGAATGAATATATATATATATGTGTGTGTGAATGAATATATATATATATATGTGTGTGTGAATGAATATATATATATATATGTGTGTGTGAATGAATATATATATATATATATGTGTGTGTGAATGAATATATATATATATATATATGTGTGTGTGAATGAATATATATATATATATATATATGTGTGTGTGAATGAATATATATATATATATATGTGTGTGTGAATGAATATATATATATATATATGTGTGTGTGAATGAATATATATATATATATATGTGTGTGTGAATGAATATATATATATATATATGTGTGTGTGAATGAATATATATATATATATATGTGTGTGTGAATGAATATATATATATATATATGTGTGTGTGAATGAATATATATATATATATGTGTGTGAATGAAATATATATATATATATGTGTGTGTGAATGAATATATATATATGTGTGTGTGTGAATGAATGTGTGTGTGTATATGTATGTATATATATATATATATATATATATATATATATATATATATATATATATATATGTGATTGTATATTTACATTTATATCTGTAAATACATGAATGTATATATGTATAAATGTTTCTATGTATGTGCATATATGTACTTACATATGCGTGTCTTTATATATATTTTCATGTATGTTTGTACATATGTTTATGTGTATGTTTTTGTTTATATATGTGTGTATACATTTGATCTTATATAAATGTCTGTGTATTTGTTTACATATGTGTGTGTGCGTATATATTTCTGCTTACATAAATTTATATTTATATGAATTGATTTCCCATTACACAATCAGCGTATCACTTGATCGAGTAAATCTACATGTATATATTTGTGTGGATATTTTTGTATCATGGATGTGGAGAGATCCAACTTATATCAATATTGAACTGACATGATCCTCTCTGAAGAAAAGAATACACAAGTGTGAGAGAGCCCTCAGAGTGGATGAAAGGACAAATGTCCTGGACAAACACAGGAACATACACAACCACATCTTCAATTTCAAAAAAAACATCTCCTTAATAAAACTTACTACTTTTGACTGGCCGATGCTGCAATACAATGACACAAAGGTATGGTCGCTTTCAGATAGCAGATCCTTCAAAAACTTTGATTTTAAATGGAATCACATCGATACTTTATACTAAAACACAGACTTACTAAGTATCGGCTAACGTAAACGAAGTCTCATCCACTCTCAGCCTTAAAGATCAAATAAAAATAACACATTTACTTCCACCCTGCCCAACATACACCAACACCTACCATTGAATGCTCAACACCACTTTTCCATCCTATCATAAAAATAAAAAATCCACTTTCCCAGAGATATGACCCTTCTCACCCTTCATCGCCTTTCTTGCCCTTATTGAAATGTATCAAACTGTGCTCATAGAATGATAAAAATATTTGAGATGTAACACCTATTTCTCGAGTCTTTCTCTTCAGATTCCCATAATCATTTCATCTACATATGAGAATATATATATATATGTGTGTGCGCAAATGTATATTCGTATGAATATATATATATATATATATATATAATATATATATATATATATATATATATATATATATAATATAAAAAAAGAATTACAGTAGGAAATAGTGAATATATTGGATTTACAAACTCTAAAGATTTCTGGGGTTAAACAAGAAAAAGGCAAGACTTGCTTTACTTGCTCTCCCCTTGAAGTGGTTGTTAATTATCTTATTTAGGGAATGTTTCTTTAAAATGTGAAATAAAATATTTTCTCAGATCATTGGTGTCCTTATGAAAATTGATTCTCCCCCCTACTGGGCAAATTTTTATTTACATAGACACAAATTTATATTTATGTCATCTCTAATTATAATTAATATAAAACAAGCCCATTCATTTTTAGGGAGTATCCGTTTTTATTGATGATTCATGTTCTGTTAATGATGGAGAATTTGGAAAATTGTCTAGTAATATATATCCTAAGGATCTCGAATTGAAATGTGAGCATTAAGGAATGCAAGCAACATTCCTAAATTTTGATATTAAAATCAAGGACGGAATGTATATCTACAAATTGTTTGATAAACTGAATCGTTTCCCTGCTCCGTATAATGAGAATGTTTTTTTTTGAACAAGTAGAATTCCAGCATATATATTTTACGGAACAATAATACCAGAATATTTGAGAATTGCAAGACACCTTTAAGATTTATTGATTTTATTCCAAAAATTGTTCCTTTAGTTTCAAGAATGCTTAATGAAGGTGGTAAAATTGACCATAGTGAAATAACGAAAATTAAAGAATATGTGAACAAAAGTATGAAAATAGAAAAATGAGTGGTGTATATTAAAGTAAATAAAATTGTATTAATGTTAGGAATTTGATAACTAAAAGAGATGGATCCAGTCTTTGTCTGCGTGAAAGATCTTTGTATTTACTGGAACCAGGGAAAGGGGAGAACATTTGGCTTTGGTCCACTTTTCTGACTGTTAGGTCGTTGGGCAGGGTGGGAGATCCAACATGGAATGCCACAAAACAGATTAAGTATATTAATAGAATCGCCTATTGAGTTGTTACTACTTGCTAGAAAGTGGTTTCGTTTCAACCGTGTTTATGAGTGTATTTAATTTGATAATTAAGTGTTAAAAAACCATTTGATGGATGCTTGCTCTTATACAAAGTGGAAAAAATATCTCTCTGGTTAGTTGAAACTAATTGTCAAATTCTTCTCTTGAATATGTTGGTAGAGAATCAACTCAAAGATGTTTTTTCTGTGTAATTAGTATTCTCAAAGATATCATAAGTTGGTTTGCATGAGGTCTGAAGTTAAAACTGACACAACAGATCAAATATTCACATCGGAGAACAGTCAACAGAAATGGCCTGAAGAGTGAGCAATGTCTGTTGTTGTACTAATTGATCCCTCAACGTTGAAAACATTTTTAGGCTAACCCACATAAGTAAGCCTTGTTTCTTAAAATTAGTACGTTGTAAAAAAAATATCAATATAAGATACACATAAAACATTATATAAAATGACAGACTACTTGTAGTGCATAAACTATATATTAAAAAGTAGGTGGTGTTTGATCAGCAATGCTTGGGTGCCACGTTAATGTAACTGTTTTGTTTTAAAAATCCCTGAAACCTCTTACATGGTAAACAACTGATGATCCAAACAAGAGACAATTTGTACATTGTACCATAATAACAAAGTTTCGGAGAAATATTGCTTTGACAGATATTAGGAAATGGGTGACTGAAGCGACACAAAAAAATCTATCAAAAATTTTTTAAACGTTTAGTGTGTAATGAGTTAAAGCTTTCTGGACAATATATATACACACATATGTACATGTAAATATATATATATATATATATATATATATATATATATATATATATATATATATATATATTGGATGTATAATTTGCAATGAAAGTTTATGCTGTATTGGTCCCTTAGTTCATGTTCAGGCTTTTTTTGTTGAAATGTTTGACTTTTTATGGATCACTGTCCAAAATAGGCAAGAGAAGTAACTTATTCATTGATCATCTCATTTTTCAATTTTGTAATTGATCTTCTGCAATATGGCATGCTGCCAAAAGACATTGGTCACATGATGATTCCTGGTGAGAAATTAACCAGACTTGTAATTTTATATCTATCATATGGGTTCTTATCTTTGTTAATACATATTGTAGTAGCATAGCACCCATCAAAACATGGTATGCAGATTCATTTATGTATAATATGCATTGAATCATATATATTAGTGACTATTTGGTGACCATTTACAATATGTGTAGGATCCTTATGCTACTGTTTAAGCAGGATTCATATTTATGGGAGAGTAGTTAGTCCAAGAGCTCACTCACACCCTGTGTAATGAAACACATGCTCACAAATCAAATAAAGGAAGTTTTAGCAGGAATTAGTTCTGTGGTCAATTGGCCAATTGCAGTTCCCCTTACAAAGAGTTTTGATGATCCTAGCCAGCCAGTATACAGCTTAAAAGTAGTCCTCTCTTCTCGTTCGTTGATTCTACAAAGAAAAACAAACTGTACCACAGGATCAGAAGGAAGGGAATTGGAACCATAGGAATCATTCAACTAACATGGGTGCGGTCACATTGCTGTAAGCCAGCAGGTGACTGGCCTCATGCTAAGAATAAGACAATATGCTATTAGTAAAATCCAACTATGAAGTTAGGGTCCATTCCATTCAACTTTTCTATCCCAGTGGAGGTAGCTAGTTGGTTACTTGTCCAACTATGTATACGTATAAATTTTGTTGCGGAGATTCTCATTTCGATATTTCCCAACCTGATTTGAACCTTTTATTTCCCTCATCAAATCTTTGCATGGCTTTGGTTTTAGCATGCTGTTTTCATTCTTTACTTATTGGAGCCTGTTCTTATGATTATAATGGAACTGTTTTATCCACGCAAGCTATCTCCTTGGACTTGTATGAGCGCATTTATGCACAATAGCTTTCAATCGGATTTTTGTGCCACATTGGGAATATATATTCCAATTGGTTGTGTAACGCCCCCACTTCCTTCCAGCAATCATCAAGAAATGCAAGTGATCAAATAATATATCGAGATATCTAACAATATGATGGTGAAAGAAATGGATTCATGCCTTTGTCTTCTCACATTCTTGTGAAGAGAATATCAATACCTTAACTAGAATTTGAACTTGGCATATTGATACCATTTCCTGTACTAATGACCAATACAGCTCTCCACACTGTTATATATTATACTAGTATTTTCCTATTGCATATTCAAGTTTGGTGCAGAATAAGGTAATTATTTTGTTTTTTTTTACCTGTTCAGCGAAAAGGAAAGCTGAAAGTGTTAAACCATTTTGCTTATTAGAAACTATTGACTGTAACTATCACTATACGTATCTTTCAGTTTTCAAGTTGGTCTGGCTCACTATGCCTGGATTATGTGTACAGGCTATCCAAATAGAGCTTTGAGGCCAGCTAATTCCAGCATTCACTTCTTATGTCAGCGAAAGGTTTTCTTTTGTTTCATAATCCCTCACCCCCAATTACATTTTTAAAAGGGGGATTCTGTTTGTGAAGTAAGTTTATGCTAAATTGGTCCCTTATTTTGTGTTGAATAATTTTTAGGAAATACTTTTTTAGTGATCACTATCCGATGAAGGTCAAGAGAAGTTATTTATTCATTGATCACCCCATTTCCAATCATCCTAAGTGATTACCCCCTGCATGGCATGCAGCCAAAAACGTTTTTTTTTATAAATTTTCATTTATTTTACTGGAGCAATTTATCATAATCTACTTCCATCTTGCTGACCTGTCAGAGCTTCACCAAAACCCTGTTTACAATACATTCTAGGAACACATTCCCCACTATTTCCATTACCATCCCTACAAGATGCTGGATGAGGCATTGGACCATCCTGGTTTGAATTTAGACTGGTCTGTCTCCTAGTCTGGTTGCCAATCAAGGTTGGGGAGCCAAGTCATGTTGTAAAACTCGTATCTGGGTGGAGAATAAAAATGGATGTGTTCCTCACCGTTAGGTTACCAACATTTCTGTGATTTTATTCACTGTCACCAAAACTGTCAACATGGGTTTCTTCAATCTTCAAGTTAGTTTGGCTAGTTAGTTATGTGTGTATTTATGACACACAAAAGTGCTAAAAGGCTGAAAATTTAAATGTTTTAATGTCTAGAGAGAACAATTTTTTTTTTTTTTTTTTTTTTCCCCAAAATTCTTCCTCTTATTATGGTTTTAGTTAGGGTTACAATGTAAGAATATGCTATATTGGGCCTCTATTTTGCGATCAGCAGCATCAATGATTGTCTTTAGGAAATTTAAGATTTTCAGTGATCACTGCTCAACAAAAGGTGAGAGAAGTAACTTACTAATTAATCATCTTTTTCCAATTTTTTGATTGATCACCCACAACGTGGCATGCTGCCAAGATATGTAAGTCGTATGATGGTTCCTATTGAGTGACTAAGCAGTACTACTATTAAGAATGATCAGGGAGGATATTTTAATGATTTTAAATGACCAACAAGATGGATTCTTCCGAGAATAATGAAGATGAAAAAACATAATTGTAATTATTTACTGAATTTCATCTTTTTTAATTGGCAGCCAGTATTGTTACTTCTTTTGATCTCTTAGTCTGGTTAGTCACTCAATAGAAATCAACAACATATTTTGACTGCATGCCATTAGGGGATAATCAATTAGAAAAATTGTTGAAGGGTGTAATCAACAAATAAGTTGTTTGCTCTGCCTACCGTTGGGCAGTGATCACTGAAAAAAGTCTGAATTTTCACAAAAACAAACACACATACTCGGAATTAAAGAAAAAAGAAAAGCATTTCCTCTAGGCATAAGGAGTAAGTTTTCAAAATTTCAGCCCTCTACCTCTATGCAACCTAGATCTATAACCAGCCAAACAGTCCAACTTAAAGAATTGAATAAAGCTATTTCAACAGTTTTGGTTGACAGTTTCTAACATCGGTTGATATCCTGGTGATGTCATCTCTTTTATTGTTAATATCAATTTCTGATATTATTGATTAACAGATATTTGTCTCTGTCGAATTGAGGTTTTCTTTAGCTGAGATGCATCAACGAGTTTTTGTTGATTGAACAGGTTTCAAAAATACTCGATTGTTGATCAGAGTTTCCGAGAAGAAGTATTTTTCATTATTACGTCTCGCATATTGATTTTATTCAAATGATGAATTGACTAAAAGCATTGTGGTAAAAAAAGACAAGTTGAAAGTTTTAACAAATAGAAAAGTACCAATATTCACTAATATTCACTTTTACTGTATTGTGGTACCATCAAATATTTTATACTCACATGGGAAGATTAGAAATTGCCCGCTGTCAGAATAGATTTCTGCAGTTTTTAAATTAGTCTCTCTATATGCATGAATGTATCAAGCATAAAAAATCAGAGCTAGAGGGAAGAAAATTTACCTCTGATTATATCAAGAAAAAATCCTTTTTTTGTTTGTTATAAAATCCAAACCCTAAATAAGCTTCTGGAGGGGGATTCAATTTGCAATGTAAGTTTAAGCTGACTTGGTCCCTTAGTTTGAGTTGGGTAACATTCACATTTGTTTTTTTCTTTTAATGTATATATATTCAGTGATCACTACCCAGCAAAAGATGAGAGAAGTAACTATCAATTGATCACCCTTTTTTTTTCAATTTCTATTTGATCACTCCTAACATGGCAAGCTGATATTTGTCTCTGTTGAATTGAGGTACTCCTGCCCTCTAGTTTTTTAATGGGGTTCAATTTGCAATGTAAACTCATACTGAATTGGTCCTATAGTTTGTGTCCAGCATCATTCACACTTGTTTTTAGAAAATCAGTTATTTTGAGAAATCACTGCCCAACAAAAAGCAAGATGATTGATTTATTCATAGGTAATCCCTTTCAATTTCTTTAATTGATCACCTGCAACATGGCATGTTGTCAAAAGATGTTGGTTATGCAACCAAATCTGTTACTTCAGAAGTTACCTCTAATACTCTACAATGTAATATCAGGAGAGCAATGCTCTGATAAAGTGAATGTTAAATCCATAATGTTTTCAAGCAAATATTTGCTTTCCTCTATAGCAGACTCTTTCCTCCATAAACTGTCTTCACTTCCCCTCTGTCTGATCCATGGTTTGTAATCTCAAGAGAAGATCATGATTTGTGAACAAGCATGAGCCTTGCGCTCAGCTGAGACCAGCTTACAATTAAATAAAGCAATCAACTACTCCCTTCTATTGAGCTAAAGAGGACACAATCAATGAAATCTCGGCTCAAGATAATATCGGCAGGTCAAACACTCGATGAAACAATATGGTAGGTGATCTGGCTGTTGTGCTTGATTGTTGTTCCAAGAACTTAACATTGTTATGTCAATCAATCCCCAGTTTTGTCAAGATCCCTGGATTTAAAATGCAATAACGCTGAGCCGACGTAATGAAGTCAATTCTGTGATAACAAGTCCTTATCGAGATGTAATCAAATGAGTGGTTATCATACTAACCATTGGAATTGTCACTTAGGCAGATGGACAGGAAATGAAAATGCAGTTCAGGCAAGAAATTATCAATCTCAGAGATGGAATCTGGTACCTAATCTAAGTGGAGAGATAACATGCACACACACACACACACACACACACACACATATGTGTATATATATACACACACATGCACATACATATAAATAGATGTACATCCATCCAGTAAGTGTCCGGCTATTATATATATATATATATATATATATATATATATATATATATATGTGGGTGGGTGTTTATGGTGGTTGGTGAGGGGTATACAGCCATTACTACTAAAATTAATTTGTTCCTCACTGGGTTCCACATGACAGACTAGCCTAAGCAAAATGAATCTCATCAAACTCTCTGTTGTGTGTGAGTGTGTATATATATATATATATATATATATATATATATGAGATAATTCCTTTTGAACAAATATCGATATTTGAAAAGCTTATTGCTACATTGTTGGAGACTTATGTCACTCACACACACACGTGTGTGTGTATATATATATATATATATATATATATATATATATATATATATATATATATATATATAATTTGAATTGGTGATTCTAAATCTCAATCTTGATCATTTCTGTATGGGCCATAAGTAGTTTTCAGCATGTGCCCCAAAGATGTAACCTTGTACAAATGTAGCACAAGCTCATCTTGGTTTTAGTATTATTTAACAGCTTTGATAACATTGATATGGTGAATGTGGTTTCCTCAATGTCATCTCCACGAATGTCAACTACGTACACCATTGTCTAGTTTGAAATTCCCATTTACCAATGTGTATCCAGATGTCAGCAGGTTGTCTTGGATCTGCTCAAGGAATTTGTTTGCTGAATCAATGTAATAATATGATAGAGAATGCATATGATAGATTTTTTGAGTTGCTTCTGCTCTAAAAGATGTCTGAGGTGGTATGAATTAGTTTTCTCAATTCCATTGTAAATAACAAGACTAAAATTCTTCTGGGCATATTTGCAGTTTCAGAATTGAACACAAAGTAAATTAGTTTTATTACAAGAATTCTAAAAGTAAATCATGGTTAGATCTGGGGCAGACTCTAACATCTCAACCCAAACATAATCTGCTAGGGGAAAACATTTTGCCTCTTATTTGGTGGGATTCAAAGGGAATTCTTTATTACGAATTACTCAAACCTGTACAAAATGTGACTGTACAATGCCACATTGAGCAGTTGGCTTGTTTGAATTACTAGGGCAGTACCCATCTCAAAAGAGAACATTAGGAAGGACCCAGACTTTATGGTGAGTGGAGCAGCCTTTCATAATTGTCATGTAAAATAATTTTTTGCATGTCCATACTAAACTAAACTCTGAATTAATTTGGTTGTCTCTTTTAGTGTTGCCAATTGAAATATTTTATATGTGAACTTCGATTTAATCCCCATTTAGATATTTTATATGTAAATTTATATCTATGATTTTTATAGAAGATCTATAATCTGTAATTTTTTCTTTATTTCTATTTCTTGAGAACCACTGATCCAAACATCTTCAAACTTGACACTATAATGTGTAGGGTGCTAACTAATATGCCTGACAAATATCAACTTTGTACAATAACCAGCTGATGAGTTATCTTGGTTTATATACACATGCATGCACTTCCGCCCAGATAGGTTTCTTCTATATTGGAATTAAGATATTTTGTTTCATTGAAAATTCTGCAAACAGTAATGGAGTTTTTGGAGAAATAGAATTTTTCTCCTAGTAGCCTCCTTGTCACTTACCCAAAGACTATCACTTGTTCTACTCCTTGGAACACTCCTCTCCAGGCCAGTTGTTTGAAGGAATTTCAGGATAGTAAATTTTCTGACTCTATTGAATCGAAAGTACAATTTTTTTTTTTTTTTATTGATGATTGAATACACAGTACAGGAACTAAAACATGAAACCTAACTAAAAGCCTGACCCGCAAACTGAGAACCATGCAATGTATACATGAGGGAATCATGCTCAACAGTACTGTACATTACAGGAAAAACAGGAGTCTGAGACACAAAAAACATCAGGAAACTGAAATTGCAACGGGTAGGCCATGTTGCAAGAATGGCAGACGACATCACAACTCACAACATGGATCCACAGAGAGCAAATGTAGAATCAAGGCTGGCAGAATATGAGATTGCCAGACAAACTGAACAGGTTCAGAAAATATTGGATCTGCATGGCCATAAGAGAGTGGTGTGGCAAATCCTGGGGATGGTTTATGTCCAATGATTGATGATAAGACCGATGATAGCACAATTTAGCTGAAAGGTGAAATGGGGTTGTGGTGAAACCGTTTGTATCAATGTAACTTTTCTTTTTTCAAATTTTATTTCATTTTTATCTAATTTGAAAGAAGAGAATCATTCAATGAGTTTTCTCATGATTCTGAGTGGTTTCGGTTGAATTCAAATAACTTTTAGAATACAGACATTCCTTCTATGCTTGAATAAAAATCAAGAATGTCCTCAACTTTGAGTGAAAATGTTTCAAGACATAAATAAACTATTTTTGAGGAAAAATGTCATTACTTTGGTTCAAAACTATAGTATTGAATTGCAGTTTTAAAAAAAAGATTGGAGGCGGAGATGGCCTAACATTTAGCAGCACAGAAAAATGTAATAAGTGAACAGAGTTCAAACTGTCTCTGAGACCGTTAACTTTCACTTCATACTAAGGCCTAGGGAAAGGCAAGAATCCATATCCTCTATCCACTAAATAAAAGGGGAGACAGTCTTTGACCACCAGTCTAGGAGAGACAGAAGACAACACTAAATTCAAACCAGGAAAGTGTTACTGATATGAACAGTTAACCGGATTCTGGAGATGCTTTGATGGGCCTTGCAAGCCAGAAGTGAACTATGGAAAATGAAAGAAAACAAAGGATAAATGAAATCTTACCATGTTATCACCCTCCTGATAATGCCTCGAGTATTAGAAACTGTCAACCAACACTGTCAAGATAAGTTCCTTGAGTTTTTCTATGGGTCTGACTGGCTGGCTATGCAGCATGCGTGCGGGCTGCACTAAGGGAGCTAGAGGGCTGAAAATGTCAACTTTTGCTCCTTATGATTAGAAAAAATTGTTTTTACTTTGATTCTTTGAAAATCAATCCCAAAATTGGTTTTTAAGGTGGTGATTCAATTTTACTTTGAAAATTTTGGGAAAATCAATGCCTTAGTTTATATCTTGTAGCATTCATGCTAGTTTTTTTGTTTTTGTTTTTTCTAATTCTGATATTTCCTTGTGATCACTGACCAACGAAAGCAAGAGAAGTTACTTATTAATTGATCACCTTTTTTTTTTTCATTTTTTCATTTTTATTGATTGCCTCTCCAAAATGGCATGCAACCAAAAGTTGGTTGGAGATTCAAAAAGAGGAAAACAAAAATTTTCACTTGAGCTTAACAAATCATCATTACGTTCTCTGCCAAGATGTATCCTCTAGTTTTTGGCTTCTTTTGCAAATATTTTTCTCTTTTCCGGTGGGTGTCAATTTCTCTTTCTGATGGGAGGAGTATTGTTTTTTCTTTTCTTTTGGAGGGGGTCATTTTTCACAAATCTTGTTTTCTTTCATTTTTGTCAGTTTACTTATAATATCAAAAAATGGTGATTTATAAATGATTTTTGAATTGGATCCTACCACAGAGGTATAATTTTGCCCTCCATGGTCTTGTTTATATTGAACCAAAATGAGTCTAGATTTTCTACATATTTAAAAAAAAATAAAAAAAAAAGCAACTACTTTATAATAAGCATCTAATTTTTATCTCCCTTCACAAATGTTACCAATGAAAAACATAACTATAGCGGATCATACAGAAGATGTCTCTTTATAGTAAGTCTAGTTTTAATATCTTAGATTAGTTCATCTTTTTATTTGATGGAAAATTGTCAAACCATTATTGATATTTTTTCTTTTTTTTCTTTTTTTTTCCAACCAGTATTTCTTTCATATCAGATTTAGTTGCTCTTCATCACAATTAAAAGGAAAGAAATACTTATAAATCATAATGCTTCATCTTATAAGAAATAAATCAAGGTAATATTACTGATATTAATAATACTAGCATATGTAAAAAAAAAAAAAGACAAAGACAAATATGGTGCGGAGCAATTCAGGAGAATAAAGGATGGGTTTAAGATTTGATCTACCGACCCCAAAAGCTCTTGTAGCTCAATCAGTAGAACAGCTGACATACATAGGTACAGAAGCAAAAGGGATGTGAGTTTAAGTCTCACCTAATGCTTATTCTTTGTCTACGATCTACACTGTTCACTGATAGCCATAGATTGATGGTCTGAATAGTTGTGATGAAAGAAATTAAAATTAAAAAAGGATAATCAATTAATAAGTTACTTCTCTTGCCTTTCGTTATGCACTGAAAAGATTGAATTTTAGAAAAAAAAAGTGAACACTGCCAGACACAAACTAAGCAACCGATTTAGCACGAACTTATATTGTAAATTGACTCCCGTCACCAAAAGCCTATGCAGGAGAGATTTTCAATTATATCCCTGAGTGTTTTTTCTAGTCATGGTAAGGAGAAAATGTTTAAATTTTCAGCCCTCTAGCTCCATCAGTGCAGCCTGTACCACAGCTTATAGATACATTCATAGTCAGTCAACAAACCAGCCAGCCAAACCAGTTTAAAAACTAAAGAAATCTATGTTGATGCTGACAGGTTTTGGCAGACGGTTTTTATCTAATCAAAATAATTATTGAATAGTTAAGTCTAGATCAGTTCTTCCCAGAAGTTTGTGCTGCCGAACCCTGGGGGCTACGGAAGGCGAGGGGACAGTAGGAAGGGAGCCGGAAGTCAAGGATAAAGAGGGGAGGTAAGGGAACAAATTACAAATCGATATGTTCAAGGTATGAAGTCTGGAAAGCTGACTTTACAGCCGATTAAAGTTGAAAGTTTTCTGATTTGAAGAATTCTATGAACGTATTTATATGATTTGATCATGACTAAATCAATATGAATTCATTGTGACTTACCATTCATTGAACTTCAAACGGCTCTACTGTGAATTAGCTTCCAGACATAAAACTTAATGCTAATGAATTATCAAAATACCGATTCTTATTTTTGATAAAGTATGGTTTAAATTGAAAAATATGGTAAAATTTCATTTTCAATGTATGATTTTTGACTGATCTCACGTAGCACTGATGAAATATTTGCTGTGAAATGTGGTAGTAGTCTGGAAAAGTTTGGGAAACACAGATCGAGATTATGACAGTTTACTGCACAAAACTTATCCCCTTTAGTCTGGAAAATTTCATAAAGTCTGCATTTTTGGTACCTTTTTCTTATTCCTTGTTCTTTTCCCCTCACTCCCTCTATCTCTCCCTCTCTCTTTTCTATATACTTTCTCTTTCTATTTATATTTTCACTCCCTTCATCAACATTCTTTTTCCCAATCAACGTAGTCCTTTTTTTTCCTTTCTCCGTATTTTGTGATTGTGTTTGTCTATAAGCATTATATTGTCCTAACTTGATATCAAGAAGCCTTTTTTTTCCTTTTTTTTTTCTCCTTTAATCATTTCTCCTTTGTGTGTTTGCTTGAGCAAATACATTTTTTTCTCCCTCTTTTACAAACAGGGTATTTGCTCAAGTAAATACAGACTTGTTACGCTCAATTCTTCTTAATTACTATGTATGTTATAGCAAATATAACATGAGTTATCTACTCCTCTTCTTTTAAATAAGGTTCTGTTTTCATGAATAAGCCAATTCTTTTCCTTCATAGATCCTGTATATACTCAAACATAAGTCGATCTCATGAATACATTGGTCTTCTGCAGAAGTTGACTAGTTTTTGAGACTACTGGGACAATGAATCAAGATAACAATCTACCATATATTTAGCTATTTTGGTTAACTATAATAAATTGTGAAACTAGTCCTAGCAACAGTATTGTGTATCAGTGTATGGGGTTAATGTATATCTCAATATTAAATATAAGAAGGTAGCAGATCTGAAGATTTACTGCCTTTAAAGTATGCCATCAATCCTCTCTGGGGATGTGATCTTTGCACAGGAAGAATGTATTTGAATGAGAAATAGCAACACAGATTTTCATTCATTTTCATGCTGATATAAAAATCTCATGAATTTCTGATATTTAATTGGTTGGATGTGAAATTTTTCTGTAATTTTCATAAATTATTTTGTTTGCATAATTTAACTGCATCATTATACAGTCATTAATATTTTCCTCAGCTATCTGAGTAGATTGTAGATTCCATCATAGTAGGGTGATGCAAAAGTTCACAGCATTATTTTACAAAATCATTCATTCATCTAAATCCATACCATCATTATTCAATCATCAAATCATTCTAACTTTCTTCTTAACCATATGTCGCCTTCCAGCTAAATTCTGTTTTCCATCATATGAGGTTGATACAAGTTTTCAGCGTTTGAAAAAGAAATCTGCATTTTCATAGATTCACCATTATTCAGTCCCCAATGTATTTTATCTCGCTTTTTATGACCTTACACCATTTTCCAGCTACATTATGAGAAAGTTTTGTTAGAGACCATCAGAAAAAAAAACTATCAAAATAGCTTTCTTCAGTTTTCACATTGGTATGGCTGATTATGTATGTATATATGTATGACCAGTACAGGCCACAACAATTGAGCTCAAGGGCATAGAATTGAAGCATTTACTCTTTACTATGTCCACAAATTTTTAATCTTCCTCCATAACAGGTTTGTAGTGAGGTTGCTCAGTTTGCAAAGTAAGTTTATGCTAAATTGGTGCCTAGTTTGTGCCCATTTTTTTAATGAATTCCTACTTTTTTGTGAATACTGCCCAGCAAACAGTGAGATAAGTAACCCTTTCATTGATCCTTCTTTCAATGTTTTGATTGATGACCCCCAGCACAGCATGCTGCCAAAAGACGTTTGTCACATGACGTCTTCGATTGAGTGACTAACCAGATCTGTGCTGATGAATTGTTCAAGATCTTCAAACTGTCAGAATTGCTGACCAGACAAGTGATAGTCTGAAGATGCCCAGCCTGGAGAATAAGGACTAGCACTATTATGCAACTAGCTCACATGCTTAAAAGTCTTTTCTCTTTCAATACATCATTTACATAAGTCAATTCCTTGGTGTAGCATTGTGCAGTACCAGTTTGTCCAGGTTTCAACATTTTGTAATGAAGAATTGCTTTCGAATACTGTGGCATAAGATGCTTTGTATCTTGGGAGCTCTGTCTGCTACAGATGCGCAAAAGTAACAAAAATATTTTAGTGCCTAGAAGAAGCCACAGAGGGTGCCTCCTGGCACAATGTAAGGTCGGTAGTTTCACTCAATTGTAAGTTGGAAACTTGACCCGCTTGCTCAACCGTGTTACAAATGGTGAACAAAAGAGAAATAAAAAAATTAATGAAAGAAAAATAGACTTTGGATCGGACCCTATTATCCGCTGATAATAAATCTAAATTTTATTTTCCATCAATGATCAAATCCCTACAATCGGCATCACTTTCCTTATATTGAGCCAAAAATGCTTCAACTTTCCGGACTTTTTTTTTTTTGCTCCAGAATATTTTTGTTTTTGTACATCTGTGATACACAGTACACCCAAGATATAAAGCACCATATGCCACGGTTTGAATATATCACCAAACACACAATTGAATTTTTTCTTTAATAGATATTATTTCGATTGTGATGTTTATAATCGTTCTTGGATCTCGTATATGATTGTCTTTATTTTGGATTCTTATTGTTATCTTCTGAATATGTTTTAGAGCCAATCCCCTTCAGGATTCAAACCTCACAGCTGTCTCCCCTTTTCAGCCAATCACCTTCAGTATCTATTTCAAATCAACCAATGACATTCGGCCATGCACTATAGATAAGGAAAAAAAAAAAGAGTGAAAAAATAAAGATACAATCAGTCTTTCAGAGTGTCACCTGAGAGGTACATATTTCCCGATAAAACATATTTTTGACATTTCTCATCCACACCTTCCAACCATACATAATTATAACATAATGATAAATCCATTTTTAGTCAGTATCTTGTTGAAAAACTCTTTTCTGATTACTTTATTTTTTTTTTCGTTTTTGATACTTTGCCAGTTCCATAGATTTTAGCAATCAGTAATTTCTCACCAGAGTTTGCAGAGGATATTAGTTCCATTTACCAGTAATTGAAAAATTTAGAATAAGTCTGGTTAGTAACTCAGTAGAAACTGTCACGTGACCAAAATCTTTTAGCAGCATGCCGTGTTTGGGGTGATCAAACTAAATCTAAAATTTGGGATGAAGGCTGTTCAGTGAATAAGTTATTCTCTTGCCTTTTGTTGGAGACTCGTACTAAAAGTTTGAGTGCTGTCGGACAAAAACTAGGACCAATATAACATAAAGTTGATTTGTACACTGAACACCTACTAAAATCCTATTTAGAGGGAGATTTTTCAAAAAGCAGAAAGAACGGTTGTATCTAAACATAAGGAGTAAATGTTTAAATTTTCTGCCCTCAAGCTCCATTGGTGTAGCTTTCACACATATATACATGTAGATGGCCAGTCAGCCAGACCAGCTTAAAAACTTGAGAAACCCATGATGATAATTTTGATTGACCGTTTCTAATTCATAGAATTATACAGAAGGAAAAACCAAGGTATATAATCTTCAAAAATTCTAAAGCCTGTCTGTCAGATCAACAAGGTATTGAAGCTCAAGGACTGATGATATCCTTGAAACAGATACCCATATGAATTTTCATTTGGATAAGATTGAAAGATGAATCATTGTGAAAAAGAAATAATAAATAAGGATAGCTTCAAGTAATTGATCATCAACAAAAACTTATATGACAATCTCAGACATATTTTATGTTCTTCATTTCCTTCCTCCCTTCCTTCATCTTCTTACTCCTCCTCTCCTTCCTTCTTGAATGTCTTTTTTTTACCCTCTTCTTCCTTACTTCTACGTCTCCTTTTTCTCTCCTCTCAATTGTCCACTACTTCATTCTTTCTTAAAAAGTCTAAATGTCTTCTCTCCATCTTTTTCTTTCTTTCCTAGCTCCCTCTTTCTCTCCTCCCAAACTTCGTCGTCTTTTTCCTTCCTTCCTTAATTCTTTGCCCCCTTTTTCTCTCTTCTCCGTCTTCCTCTCCCTTTTCCTCCCTCCTCAGCGGTTTCTATTTTTCTCACCTCTCCATTTTCCTTTTCTCGTTCCACCTTTCTTTGTGTCTTATTTTATCTCGCATCCAAATCATCTTCTTCCTTCCTCTAAGTGATTCCATTTTTTGAATTTTTTTTTATTTTATTTGTTATGATTGATTTTGTTGCTGCTTCGAGGCAAGAATCACTTTTATCTATATTTCAAATCTTTTTTTTTTCATTTTGTCACCTGGCAAGCAGAAAGCCAATTTTTTGCAGCAATACTTCTGGAACTTGGCATCATTCAAAACACATCTTTAGGTTACTTGGCACAAAGATTAGGAACTTAAAATAGAAGGTAGATATAAAAGGTAAGAAAGGATGAAGTCAAAAAATTGAACTCGAGACATCATTTGAAATTCCATGATTTTTTTCCTACCTACAAAAGTGTCTACTATATTTTAGTTCCATACTGTTTTTGCTTTTTTTTTTTCATTGTAGATCGGATTTAGAATATAACTTTGATCAAAGGTGATTTTTAGTTGCATTTTCAATAAATTTGTTAACTATTCCAACAGTGAATTCTCAACCATATATATCTTTGGTATTTAAAAAGCATCTTATTTATTAACAATTTGATTAAGTATTTCAATTGCATTTTATCAACCATATATTTTTCTCCCATTTATCAATGGTATTTAAATTCTATCTTATTTGGAATTTCAATAGCAAATTATTCACCATGTATTTCTCTAGTATTCAAAAACCACTTAATTTGTTTATCAGCCAGGACAATATCGAATTAGACAATCAACTTTTTATTCCTGAGGTATTCAAAACCTCTGTATTCATTGATGGTTTCCCATATTCTAGCATTGTCAATACTATCTTTGCTATTTGAAAGTATGCTTAATTTTACTAACAGTTTGTCAGACATTTCTATCCCTTAGGAATTAATTGTATAACTAACTAAATGATAAATATCTAATATACACTTCTCAATCGGTGTGAAGAAAAGGATTACAACCAAAAAAAAAAAACACTTGAAATAACTTTTTAATTCATATTATCATAATACTTAGTTAAATTCTCAGTTTTCTTTTAGACACCTAATTTAAGTTGATAGTTTGATCACACAACCATTCAGTGGATTTTTCAAAGAGTTCACAGAGGATCTCCTTTTACCTGAAAGGAAGCGTATACAATCAATGCATCCTCCTGGTCGGCACCTATGGAACTGGAACGTGGACCTAACCAAAAGATTAACCCTCAAGCTGAAACCATGCAACGTGCACAGGAGAGAATCACAAGACAGCATAGTATATTAGAGAAAAAACAGTCAGAGATATCATACAAACATTAAAAAACCCAAATGGCAATGGACTGGCCATGTTGCAAGAATGGCAGACATCATGACTCACAAAGTGGATCCCCGGAGATCATATGTAAAAATGACAAACTAGACAATTTCAAAAATAGGCTTGGGTAGAGAGGGTTGGTGAGTCTTGGGGAGGGTCTATATTCATTGACGTCTATGATGCTGATTGTTTGACACTTTTAGAACAATCCAGAAAGTAAATGTTGTCTATTGACAAGAACCATCCTGTAAAACGGTGAAGTTCAACATTAGATGGCCTGAGAGATACAAAATTTGTCAGACATCACTTTCTATGTTTGTGACCATCAGCTTGTTAAGTTTCAAATGCCTGGAATTATTTAAAATTTTGAATATCCCACGGCAAATCTGAGAGTTAATTGTGGTTCCCCTGGGAGCCATGATGAACACATTAAACTCCAGCAAGACGAAGATCATGTGCAACTTCTACATGAGAAATAAGAACACCACGATCAAAATTGGGACACAGAACTGCAGAAAGTAGACCGCAATAGCTACCTTAGACAACGAATCTCCATGAGACTATCAAAACAGGAAGAAATCAAGCAAAGAATCACCCTAAGATGGCAAGCCTTTGGCAGAGCAAGCTCAACCTTCAAAAACAAGATCCCATTATTCCTGAAAAGAGGGTATACAACCAATGCACCCTCCCAATAGCCATTTATAAAGCTGAAACATGGAACCTAATTGACCCTCAAATTGAGAACCATGCAACATACACATGAAAGAATTATGCTCAACCTCACATGGAGAGAACACAAGACAGCACAATACATCTGGGAGAAGAGAGGAGTCTGAGACATCATAGAATCCATTGAAAAAAACTCAAATGACAATGGGCTGGCCATGTTGCAAGAATGGCAGACAACCCATGGACATCGCAACTCACAACATGAATCCCCAAAGATCATGCATGCAACCAAATCTGGTAGAGTATTAGATGGAGAGGCAAGCTAGACAAACTTAGATAGAAATGGCTCCACGACGCACATGATAAAGAAGTGTGGCAAGTCCTGGGGAAGGTCTATGTCCAACGGCAGACATTAAGAGACAGACAATGATCTTAATGTATCTAAACAAAATTTCAGCAATGAATAGTAAATGATAAATAATTCTTTCTAAACAGCAAATGAGACAAAACTCTGGTTCCCTATAGGATGAGACTCTTTAACTAATAACAAAGAAAAGCTTTATTTCAAGAATTATTCTTTTGTCATATCTGTTGATGCTCCTTTTGAGAACCACCCTAATACTGGAAGTCAGGGAGGTTTTGTTTTCCTTTTTAACAGGCTGGATAATAAGATTAACCTCATCACTTGACAGTCAAAAAGAAATAAGATGAATGGTTAGGATTATTTTTTCCTTATTTTCATAGTTTTAATTTTAGTATTCTGCCACTGTGTTTAGCCCCTCTCCTCTGGTTGGTGCAAAATCTAGTCATACAAGTGTTACCCAGTACTTTTAAAAATTTTTTCAGAACTATCAAAAAAGACAATTTAAGGAACAAAGCGCCATGCTGACAGAATTCTCTTATCATACGGAAGGAAAACAAAATCACAAGTATGGTCTACTCCCTGAAACTTGTATTTACATCACTTTTTTGCTTTTACCAAAAAAAAAGCAAAGGGCTAAAATAGTATTCAGATATTTGTCTTGCAGTCGGTCACGAGAGAGGCAATTTCTGGCCATTTTCTTCCTCTCTCTCTTACAGCCAAGTCTCCTGTACCTCCCAACAGCCTATATTCCAATGACTAACATGTCATGATTACCATTTTATAGGATCAGGGATTGCTCAAAAGATTTTCTCATGTAATTCAATGATAATTGCTTATTTGCCTCAGGCCCTTTTGGTTTTTATAGGAAAGCTCTACTTTTGGATAGTTGAATAGTCTTGTATATGTACTGAAAAAAAACGGCATGAATTCTAATTTTGATATAAATTCAGTCATAATTCAATCTTTTAAATTTCTTGAGCACGCTCCTAACTGCTCTAAAATCCTCATTATACCCATGTTGTTTCCTGATAAACTTGTGCGCCAACTCCTTTGCCTTACACTTACTTCCCTCTTTGGTTGTCTGTATATAATTTTGATTTCATTCAAGAGAGGACAGTAAGCTCTCATTTCCTTCAATACGTGATTGGCTATACCTGATTTTCTATCCGATCACAGATAGACAAAATCATTACAAATATTACACTATTGGGATATCCTCAAGTCAATCTGAAAACAAAAACATGATACAGAAAAGAAAACAGAATATATACTAATTTTGATGGAAAATTAGAAAGCATTACCAGCTATGATTCAATTTTCAGTTTTCTTGAGCTCAGGTTCCTGAAAACCATAAATTCCACTCTCTATTCACTCTTACTTTCTTTTGACAAATTCATGTTTTACCTCTTTCATGCTACACACTATCCAGTTTAATTGTTCCCCATTTGTTATTTTTACTTCATACATGGTCTTCCATGTCTGATGTTGTTGCTTCACTAGATTATAGATATATAACCACAGCATGTATAATTATTTTTGTATCATTTGCAACCAAAATTCTCCTATCAACTTCGACACATAAGGCTTAAAGACATCTTTTACCAATTATTTGTCTTTAGTTAAGTACTGGAATCAAACAATTCTATACTAGGTTTACTTATGCGGTTCTAAATTCATATATGCTGCCTCTTTCATTTTATTCACTTCCCAGTTCGGTTTCCTGTCAATTAATTTGACCTTTTGCCAAACAGGACTGAACTTATCTCAAACTGTATCCTTCACAGTTTAACAAAGTTAATGCAGGAATTTAACAGCCAATCAGAAATATCATAATTTGCAAGTGCATCTGTCAGAATAACTCGGACACGGACATGAAATTCCTTCTAGTTTCTCATGTAGAGCTGATCTCAGTCTGTCACTATCGACAATCATGAATCAAAGGGCCTGTAATCTCCAAACTGCCTCATTGCTATTCGGCCACAATTAACGAGCAGTCATTTTGATCAGAGCCAATATTCTTCAGTGACCTTTGGCTACCAATCAGCGGCAGAGAGTGGCCACTTGTGACCTTCACCGGAACCGGATCAATAATATAATATAGTCAGGTGAATTGCTGGAAAGGCAATGGATATCGGTAGGGAGTTGAGGGTCAAAGAGTCATTGGGATACTTTTGATGTATACGAATAAGAATATTGGAATTGATTTGTGAAACGGCCTTATGGTCCACTCTTAGTATTCAGTGGTTCATCCCACCACCAGTTATTTACTGATTCCTCTGATGTGCCTAGAGGAGAATTTGAAATAACAAAGTATTCAAGTCAATTCATGCGTGGCAGGTTAGTTGGTCAATTGATATCTTGACTCAATTGAATGAACAACTAAGATTATGATGCAAACGATTCCTTTTCTTTTACTTTTTTTATTTGTTTCATTTTTTTTTCTCTCTTTCATCCATCATTTTCATTCTGTCTTTTTTTTTTTTTTTTTTTTTTTTTTTTCATTTTATCAATAAACTGCTTTGCCTTCCTTCTCTTATGCTTTCTTCCTTATCTATTTCCCTTCCTTTTGTCTAGACAGATTTCTTGTCTGAATTTCTGAGATGTCGTTATTATTACACATTGATTCTTTGGGACCTTAAGTGTTATTACTATTATACATTGATTCTTTGGGACCTTAAGTGTTATTACTATTATACATTGATTCTTTGGGACCTTAAGTGTTATTACTATTATACATTGATTCTTTGGGACCTTAAGTGTTGTTACTATTATATATTGATTCTTTGGACCTAAAATGTTGTTACTATTATACATTGATTTTTTTGGACTTGAAATGTTGTTATCATAATACATTGATTCTTTGGGACCTTAAGTGTTACTACCATACACCGTTTTTTTCGACCCAAAGTGTTGTTACTATTATACACTGATTCTTTGGATGTAAAATGTTTCCACTTTTATACATTGTTTCCTCAGACTGGTCTCTTTGTCTTTGTAATTTTCATCACCGTGTTTCAGCTGCTATATCCACTTCCCTTCTTTCTGTCTGAATTTCTGGCATGATGTGTTGTTACTATTATAGATTGATTTTTTTTTTTTTTTTCTTTCTTTGAATAAGTGTTTCCATCTTTTTAGTTTTTATTTTATTGTACCCTTTTGCCTTCTTCAGTTGTCTGTTGCATTTGGCAAACACATGCTCAACTCAGATGATTTCATCAGAGATATTCCCTTTTAAGACAAAAAAAAATAACCATGGGACATGTCTAAATGGATAAAAGCACTGGTAAAACTTATCTTGTTTCCTGGAAGCCATGAGTTAAATCCTTGAGTCAGGCAATAGAGAAATATACACCTTCATAACACGCATATTTGCACAGTTAGGAAGAGTTGGCAGTTCCAAAATTTCCTGGGAAAGCCACTAGATTCGACAAGTGTGAACCTCTGTGATACACTTAAAACTATAAGTAGAACTATGACATAAGTTTACTCATGAATATAAATGGAACTCTTCACATGGGAGGAACAGTTTTTATTCAATTTTGGAACGATTACATGTTGAAATTAGGTGAAGCCTATCTAGGTATTTTGAAATGGTAGATGAACATAGTTCAGGAATGAATTACAGGTTTTGATTTTTTTTTTTCTTAAAGGAAGGATTTGTGAATATCTCGGTAAAATATATATATATATATATATATATATATACATAGCAACCCAATTATTTTGATATGAAAGTGATAACCTTTTCTGATCTGTTTATTCCTGTGATCTACTAGAGCAATCAAAGTCTTTTGTATTGAACACAACAATGATTAAGCATTGTTTTTTTTTTCTTTACAATCTGAAGATGCACATAGCGTACAAAGAATGTTTAGCAATGATTTGATTTCATAAAAGAAGAAACTAAAAAAAGATGGCGTTGGTCAATTTTAAAAACCTACTGTTAATGACGGATCTTGACAAAATGAATAAAGAATTAGCACTCTCTCTCTTGCTTAGAGAAATCCCTGGGAGGTGGCCACGGATAAAAACCCTGATGATTCTAATTTTGACTATGGTCTTGACTATTTGATTGAAGAAATGGACAACCTTTTTGAAAAGAATAAAACACACAGGTCTCCTTTACTGCTTACACTAAATTTGATAAATTCCACAGAGGCAATAACATGAATATAATGTAATCGTATTTGAACAAAAATACAATAAATGCCTTAAGTATGTGATGATACTTCCTGATACAGTATTAGCATTCAAGCTCCAAAATAATGCGGATTAAACTAAAAATGATTATCACTTGATTCTGACAGTATGTAATTCTTTAAAATTTGATGCAATGAAATTGTCCTTAAATCAAATTTTGGGGGCAAAAGCCTAAATTGTAGCATGGCATATCATTCAATTTTAAAGAAGAGTCTGTTTTCATGACTTGCTGTGGTTTTGATGGCTGCCTTTACCAAAGGAAGTAGTTACCTCGAGCTCGTACTGATAAATCAAACCATGATAACAGATCAAGATCAAATCTGTCTTTTAATGGAATTATAACAAGATGCAGGTTCTGTGATTCTAAATACCAATGGATCAAAGATTGCCCTGACAAACTTAGTAACATTCACATGACATAAGATCAGTGTGATACCTCAAAAACAGGAACGGTTAACATTGGCATCATCAACCCAGATGTTATCTCCCCAGTTGTATCACGCTAAACACACCTATGCACACATGTTGAAACCAAAAATCTATTCTCCGGTCGAAAGTTGGACTGTTCCTCCAGCTTGTCCTGACATTACTTTTGATGTAAGTAATGTTGCATCTCAAATTAATAATAGTACTGTTGAGGACCTTAAAAGGAGTAAATAAAATAGTATGGACAGTTCAATCTGAATTGATTACACAAAATTATCAGTATCTCGGATAGCAGGCTTATTGATGCTTCTTTTGGGAACCTCCCTAATGGTGGAAGTCGGGAGGTTCTGTCATGTTTTTGACAGTTGGGTGTGGAAGGTAAGATTAACCTCATTACTTGGTATTCAAAGGAAATAAGAATAGTTTGAAATACATTGGCTAGTGAAACCCTGGCTGTATTTGCTGGTGTCAACTATGCTATTTATTTGGTTATTTTTTATAATAAGGAATTGATCAATTATATTAATAGTCAAGGCGGTGTCCTAATTGATTGTTTTGTTAATAGTATGGATCCGTGTTAGGCTGTCTATTTAAAAGAAACATGTTATAGAGAAGAGGCTAGCCAGACCAACTAAAAAAAAAAAAAGGAGAAATCCAAGTTAACTATTTTGGTTGATGTTGTTAATGGAATAGTTGTGTATTTTCCTACTAACACCTATAGTTGGTGTTTAGAGTCAGGTAGAGTCCAAGATAGCTTTTGAGGCAAGCAGGCCTCCCCTCACTCAAGTAGGATTGGCCTAACGCAGTTTTCCTCTACCATTTTTGGGTATTTCTCTGAATTTTCGAGGTGAGGTATTACCATCATCTCTATTATTGTTCGGACTGTCCTCATCTTGGTTGTTTTCCATACAGCAGTAACATCAAATACCAAAAACTACCACTTGAGGTTTAAGGCTCCTAAAAATTAGCACCGGTTGTCCACACGGACACATAGCGTAGTGGTTAGAGAATTGGACAGAAAATCTAATGGTTCTAGGTTCAATCCCAGTGTGAGATAATAATAATAATTCAGAAATGTTACAACTGCTAAGAGGGGAGTGTGGTCTATATACCCCCATCGGTTAAATAAAGGGTTTGGTTCATTACTTCCCCCATGAAGGCCGTAGAGTACAACAGCCAAAACGTTGTATGGAAAACAACCAAGATGAGGATAGTCCGAACAATAATAGAGATGACATTTTTGTGTAATTTTACGTAATACAAAGCTAAGTTTGGTAAGTATCAAGATTCATATTGATAACAAAATTTTGAATCAAGATTCATGTTATTTGAATTGAGGAAGATTTGCTGTATTCTAAATTAATATTGTAATTTTGAAAATGAATTTCAACAAAACATTTAAAAAAAGAACATGTTTCCCACTGCTATCTTAAAGGAGAGTATTCCAATAGAAACCTTTTTTGTAATCTGAGATTGTACTGAGATAGAGGTTGGAATGGTGGGATGTACAGAATAATGGCTTGCTGTTAAACTAATGCTGAATGCTATTTTCACTTTTAGCCTTTGTTTTGTAAAAGCAAAAAATGGTTTAAAGTGACCATACGAAAATCAGAGGATACCTCTATTCAATCTTTTTTCTTGCAGAATATAATTTTTTCAGTAGAAAAATGTACTTTATCATTTGACATAATTCAAGTTGAAGTTTTTACTGAATGTTCGAAGGGAGAGGTCTCTTCATCAGTTGTTGTCAAACTCTGGGTTTGAATTTTCAGACCTCTATCTCTGATGTACAGGCATGTCTCTATCTATCTAATGAAACCAGAATACATTCCTTTATATAATGAATCATGGAAGAGATTAACATTGGGTTCATACAGATAACATAATGCCTAAGAGAGACATTGAAATTCCGATCTGCCTATCATTGAAATCCATTCCTTTCGTTCCATCCATCTTCAATAAGCATCACAGATTGCCAAATTCCAGTTCTAGTTGGAGATGACTTCGTTTCCGTCCAAGTTAGGGGATTAAACTCTTCACCGTTTGTCTATCCCAATATGTTAAACCAAACCGATGTATGAAATCAAAATTTCTATACTGTGATTTGAAATCATGACCAAGTGATCGCTAGGTGGCTCTCTTACCAACTGAACCAAACTGGTGTGTCTTATGTATCAACAAATTTACCGTGGTGCAAATGAGAAATGACTCTCCCGTGAGGTCACTCAGTTGGCAGTGACACACAATTGATTAAGCTTGTGTACTTTGTGAATTTTAAGATTTTCCTATTGAGAGGATAAAGACTTCAGACTGTGCGAGATCAAGAACATGATGATATAGCTGATAGCAATCCTGTGAGAGGACTTTGCAGACTATTTTTTTGGTATGCGAGAGAGATGCTAGAATAAGTGTTTGGAGTGCTAATAAGATTACTTCTGAAGACAACTAAGGCACTATTGCCCAAAGCAAGCTATTTTTTTCATTAACATTTATCTAATTACCAGATACTTTCTAGATAGATCTTAGACTCGTTCGCGCTCTTGGTTTTTATACATGCAGGTATTAATCAAATTTCCCTGCGTAGATTTCTTCCAACATACCATCAAAATACACTGACTGTACAAACACGACTGATCTCAGTCCGCACAAATCAATTGATATTCTACACTTCACTCCTAATTGTGTGATGCAGAATGCTTTGAGTAACCCCAACAGAAAATTTTCTCTTGAATTAATTCAATAATACACGAATTAATTGATGTAGTCCAATTCTTTTCTAATTTTGTCAGAATGGATAAATTCAATGTTCCAATAACAACAGATCTGGTTAGTCAACCAATAGAAACTGAGATTATCATTGTTTTTTGGCAGCATGTTGTGTTCAAGGGATGATCAATTAGAAAAATTGGAAAAGTGGGGAATCAATGAATAAATTAGTTCTTCCACCTTTTGTTGGGCAGTGATTGCTAAAAAAAAGTCTGAATTTTCAAAAAAAAAAACCCCTAAAGCAAACCGACACACACTGAGGGATCAATTTTGCATGAACTTACATTGCAAACGTATCCCCCTCCTAAACAAAAAAAAAAAAAAATGTATTTAGAGTGGAAGTTGGGAGATTGGAAAAAAAAGACAGTTTTTCTTGACATAAAAAGTAGAATGCATTCATAGCTAGCCAGACCAAGTTGAAAACTGAAAGAAACCTATGTTGACTGTTTTGATTAATGTTTTCTAATGGATATGCATATTTATTAATCTACATCATTTACCACCATGAAGTACTCGTTTATATACAAACATGTATGTCTTTGTGTGTGTAAGAAAACTGTTGGGGAGTGATTTTCAAAAATCAACGAACATAAGTGCATGTATGTCATAATTGAAATCCATTTTACTACAACTTGTATAAGATCTCTTGTCTTTCTTCATGTTCGTTTTTAAATTTCTTCTACTTTTTTGTTTAAATCATCACGCAAAACTGTCAGCATAGGTTTCTTCAGTTTTTAAGTGATCCTGTCTGGCTATGTATACGTCAAATATGCAAGCCGCACCAATCTAGCTGGAGGGAGGGCAGAAAATTTCAACATTCATTCCTTATTTTGGATAGAAAAAACTTTGTTCATTGATTTTTGAGAATCACTTTCCAATAGTTTTCTTAGAGGGGTTCAATTTACAATATGAATGTATGCTAAACTGGTCCCTCAGTTTGTGTCCAGCAACATTCACCTATATCATTTGAAAATTTGGATTTTTTTTTAATCATCACCACTCAACAGAAGGCCAGAGGAGTGATTTATTCATTGATCAACCTTTTTGCATATATTTGAGTTGATCACCCACAATACAGCATGCTGCCAAAAGACATTGATTACATAGCAGTTTGTATAGAGTGACTAACCACACGTAATATCTTTTTTTTCATTTATCTTCATCTCATTGTCAATTCAATTTTCATCCATGATATATAATGATGACAATCATCATCATGTGCCTTTCAGCGTCTCTTTTTGGACATAGAACCTCTCCAAGATTCACAAAACTTCTCTATCATGGGCGTCACTGAGCAAATGCTTTATAAACCTGTAGTTAAACATATGCTTTCATTTATCCTCCGAAATTATCATGTATTCCCTATAATCAATATAGAAACCAAAGTTTTGCTTTAGTACAGAATTTTCACTTTCAGTTAATTGAAGATTTGATCAATCAATAGTCAAACAGAAACCAATCAGATCTAAACTTCCCAAAGGATACTGATACAAGATTAAACAATGTATAAAAATCAAAGAAGTACCTTAATAACCTTATGGAAAGTATATTCAATTCTAGAGTATTGCCCATCATGTGACACTGTTTTAACTTTTGAATTAATGTAAAGAAAATAGTATGTCAGTTTCTTGGGAAATATCTTCTGAATAAGATGATCCCCCTTCTTTAGTTTTTTAAAATTGAGTCCACAGAGGAATTCCACTTTTTTTTTGTCATGTCAATTAAAAGCAGTTTATGAATTTTAGAGTCAATATTGAGAATATATACTTTTGCCACTGTGGATAAAATCAGATTTTTGTCATTCTTATTCATCCATACTCCAGCCGTCCTATGTGACACTTGTGAATTTAAGCAGGCTTTCATGACTTATGGATAAGAATAAGTGATTTGACAGGTTACAGATACCCGCTATAAACAAATGTATCTTTCAGTCTACTTCAAGAAAAAATTTAGTAATATTTCTCCAAAATCTAGTAAGGTAATCATTAAATTAGCTAATTTTGGTTGAACCCTGAATCTATATCAAAATCAGCAGCATGCCTGTCTGTTTGTTCATCTGTCTTGTTTTCAATACACGGATTTTGCATTAAAGAGGTAGAGGAGTTCAGAGAATGAAATCATGACATAAAGACTTTGAGGGAGTTGAAGAGAGAGCAGAGTAAGGTTATGCAAAAAAGGGTAGGAGGTGGAACACGAAGATATCCACCGCAGGCAACAGCTGAACTTGGTTGTCAAGAAAAGAAGAAAGGTGAGAAAATGAAATAGTAGTATTGAACTCGCTTTTGAGTGTCTGTGAGCAGAAGATTTTATTAAGTGCTAGGGATGGTCACTTCAGGCAACTCATATGAGCTTTAACAGATACTAGCATACTTCAAGTTTCAAACCCTAGGCTTACAATAAGCAAAGCAACTGGTATTCTACTAATTTCTATAACTGCTACTTTATATTTGGAAGATTTTTAATTACAGAGTTTAAATTTTTCTGTTGGTGGGCATGAAAGCATAATAGAAGTAAATTTGGATTAAAACTTAAGAATTGTAAAGCATGTTTTTAGTAATTAAATAGTATTTTTTATTTTCTCACAACTAACTTCAGGTTACTTTCTTGCATTTAAGACCAAAATTACCCCCCCCTCAAAATATTAGAATTATTGCAAAACGTTTTGAAATTTTTATCAAAAAAGATCTGTGATTATTGCTACAATTTGCAATCTTTTTAGTACTAACCTAGTTTGAATGTGTTGCATGGAAATTGCTCTGTTTTAAGGGCACACATTTTGGAGTTTTGTATGTAAAATATCAAAGGCGTATCTGGTCTACACTCTTAGATATGAACAAAAACATAGCACAATGCTTTTTGTGCATTACAAAGCAATGGATACTGGCTTTTATAGAGAGAGATTATGAACTAGCTTTTAAAGCACAGATGTAACACATTAGAAGTAGAGTGATAATGAGAAAATCTTGAAAAGCAGATATTTGTGAAAAGAAAATGCTGAAGGGTAAAGTAACAGAGGAGAATGAATGATAGGACTGGAGTCAATGAAAGAAAAATGTTTTGGTCACTCAAACTGAAATCAGAATCATTTCCTGTTATTATTCTCCTATGTTTTCATTCAGGGACAAAGAAAATGTCTTTGAAAACATTGATCGAAAGAGCACTCAGCATCCTATACAAAAACATTGCACTTGATACGAGAAAACCACCATTTTTCCTTCACAACGATGAAATTGTGTCTCCCAACTCTTTAAGACAATTTTCATTTAACTTCCATTCCCCAATGGATCTCTTTCAGTCGATAAATAAACTCAACCATCATCTTTTCTTCTCAAAAAGAAAAACTTTTAAAAGCATGTAAAAACAATGCTTTCTCTCTCTCCTAAACGGAATGAATTCAGTCTTCCCATTGCTCTTTCTTGTAACAAGTTCTCTTCTGCTTTAAACATAAATAAATCAGTTTTCTTTCATTTTGCATTTAAATAATTCTTTAAAGTGATTTATCTTTGCGGTTGGACTAATTTGTATCTGGAGGGACAATATCATGCTAACCAAAAATATAAAATTATTTGGAACGAAGAAAAAAAAAAAGGAAATGTTTGTATTATTATTATCCTTTTTATTTTTATTTCCTGTTTTTTTTGAAATCATTCTTTTATTACAGTCACTTTAGTGTTAATTTCTGTGGATTTGTTTTTCAAATTCTTTTTGCCACCCACTCTTGATCAAATATTCTATGTTCTTGCTGAATGCTTTCAATTTCCAAATTGAATGACCAATGTGAGACAAATTTCCAAACCCCAAGAACAGAATAATTTAGTACGAAACTTTCAAAAGAAGTTTAAAAACAAATAAATAGGAATAAAGGCATTCTATCGGAGTCAACTTGGAGAATACAAAAGTGAAAATCTAAATGTCTACTGAGACAGAAAAGAAAATTGAATGAAATATTCATATTGTGCAGAAGGCATAATGAGCTGTAGGAGAGACCAGACACCTTATCAGTAAAGCTAGTGAATTTGCTTTCACACATAAAAACTGAATCGTGAATAATTGATACTGGGCCAAGAGCTTTTACCTCAACTATGCAGGTCCCAACTGATTTGGTACAGAAATTGACTATAAATATTTAACTTTATGAAGCATTGATCTTACTCGAGAGCATGATTTTCCATGGGTGTGTGCTGTCACTTTTTCAAATTGTGGAATATAACATCCAACAAACACCTTCCATTTTCAGCTTCGCTAATCAATTTTAGGTTGATCAGAAATTAACTGGCCGTGACATTCACCAGATTTGATCACTTTCAATTTTTTTTTTCTACAGGTTATCTTAAAGAATAAGTTTACATAAACAAGCTCCAAGGACCTCCTGGAACTGAATAACAATATTTGACAAGAAATAAAGCATTGGGGTCAGATGCATAACCAGCATCAATGATTGCCAATAAAGAGTTTGCTTCTGCAAAGCTGAAGGTGGGAGGTATCTGTAAGATGCTTTACTCCACTTCTAGTTCAAATTAATTTCCAAGGTCAAAAATAAATAGATCTAAAGGAGAAATTTTGCTTTTTTAAGTTATTTCAGGTTTAAAATCCAAAGTGACTTTTGCCCCATCGATATTTATTTTTCCTTGCATGCTAGAAGAAATGTACGAGGTTAATAGAAACACAAGCGTATGCTCTGCTGATTTGATAAAGCATACATTTGAAGAATGCTGAACAATGTATCTGCTAAATCATATAATGAAGATAATTACTGTACCTCACATAAATGAATCCCCATAGCCCAAGTGTGTACCAGAACTAATTATCAGAAAAAATATCTAAAATTATCTAAAAATAAATACCAGCACAAGATTTTAGCTTTTTTGGTCCAAGATAAGAGACCCAAAAAAAGCACTAAAGAAAAGAAAAAAAAGGGGGATCCTTGTAGTGTATGTGTGCAAATTTTCAAGGTTGTAGCCCCAAACATGTGACCAGTGGCACCCAGAGACATACACACATGAGCAAATCTTTAGTCCACAAGGCTGGTTTGTCAGGTGGGCCAATCGTGGGTTAGGGTGTTTCAGTAGTAAGAAGCCTGACTGCTGCAGGGCAAAACTCTACTCTTACTTCTGTTCTGACTGAAGCTGATTACTGCAATTTTTGTTTTATGTATATGATAGAAATTATTTTTTTATTTTTATTTTTTTCAAGTTTTTAGTGTAAATGTATTTTTATAATAAAGTAGGCCCTTGCGTATTTCTAGCGTAGATTTTGAAAAATTTGTAAGACTTGTCAGTTTCGTTCAGTTGGTAAGAAACCTCTCAGCTGATCATGAGGTGATTTCAAATCATGGGAGGAAAATGTTTATTTTATATATGATTCGGTTTAACTAAATGGCTATCTATGAAGAGTTTACTTCTCTAAATCTGGTGAAAATTGTTCTTGTTCATCATCATCAATCCGTTAACATCCATTGTTGGACATAGACCTTCCTTAAGATTTGCTAGACCTTTCTATCATGAGCATCGCAGAGCCAGCACTCCCTGAATTTAGTTAGCTCATCACGCCATCTTACATTCTGCTGGCCACAGCCTTACACTTGATCTGTAGTGATCCATGTTGTGAAAGGTGATGTCTAGCGGTTGTCTACCATTCTTGCAATATGTCTAGCCCATTGCCATTTGAGTTTTCTTACAATTTCTATAATCTCTCAGACTCCTGTATTTTCTATAATATACTGTGCTGTCTTATGATCTATCCTTGTGAGGTTGAGCGTGTTTCTTTCTTGTGCATGCTGCATGGTTTTCAGTTTGAGGTTCAACTTTTTGGTCAGGTTCCATGAAAAATGGTCAACTTCAGACTTTGACAAAAAATACATGAAAACACTTCATATCAGAGTCTCACACTGTGCATTAGGACAAAGATCATGTTAGCTGAAACATAGTATCAAAAATAACAAAGATTAAGACAAGTATAGTAAATATAAAAATTTGACTCTGTGAATATTAAATATCTACAAAGCGAACTTATTTGCTGCAGCTTGGTAAGAGTTTTATTGTTTAATGCAGTTTTCCCAACATGTATCAAAATCAAAAGTAATATTTTGATAAATCTTGAACTGTGTATTTCATCTCATGTAAAAACATTTGCAAAAATTATCTATCTACTGACAAATTGATTTTGTTTGGATACGCACTCAGACAAACAACATACATGAATAAAGACAAAATTAATTTAAGCACAAATGGGAAGAGGGGAAAAAACAAAAACAAAAAAACAAAAATGATTTATTGTCTGAAAACAAGAAAGAAATGAAATATGAAAGGATTAATCATAATATTAAGAAAATCTTATTTCTGCCATCTTTTTTTTTTTTTGTTGTTTTGTTTTGTTTACTATTCACTCTATCGACTCTCAGATCAAATAGATATTTCACTTTCTCCACAGACGCAAATCAGATGATGTTATTTTTGAGTGATTCTTCCAGTGAATTTGAGTTTTTATCTATCTCTGTTGCTTGCGTGTTTCGAATGTATTGTTAAAAAGCACTCAGAAAGCGCACAAGTCTTCCCATGGGATTCTGCTGGGGGTGGGGGCATTTTCCTTGCCCTCTCCCCCACCCACTCTCTGAATCATGTCTTCTCACTGGGGCAAAGATTTTGGAAGTTTGAAGCTTAGATCAATCACTGATAATTGTTCAGTACATCTTTTTTATGTAATCCCAACTTAATGTCCCTATATAAAAAGACTTTATTATCATTTGCTGGTACCATGTTACACCAGGGTCAGGTCATAAAACTATAAAATCAAACATATTTGTCTTTTACATTTGTCAGTATTTTTGGGCAGGGTTGGGCGTTTCGAGTATCTTTGAGAGCTTCTCCCTCAAACAGCGTGCAAGATAAAGCAATCATAGTTTTTTGTTATGCATGTTGCTCTTTTTTTTTTCTTTTTTGCACATCTGGATCAACGTTGTACTTTACAGCGGGTCATACTTTTTCATACTACAAATTGTGGGTGCAATACCTATAATATAACAGGGTTGCCACTAAAATATATTTCAAGTATATGTAACCCGACCAGAATACGTTTTTGCACACCCCACCGTCCCCAGTAAAGGGGCAGCAGACACCCACGGTCACTAGTGCCATTTCTTTTCTAAAAACTGATCTATCAGGTTACATATCCCAGACTTTGTTGTTGCTCACCTCTGTCTTGGAAATCAATGGAGCATATGCAAAGAATTATCCTTAGATAGAGCTACAGCCCCTGCAGTGACCGTGTAGCCAGATTGTTGAGCAATAAAATCTGTTCCCTGGTTCTACTTAGGAATTTTTGGCTGTTTTTGTTTGCTTTTCACTTTTGGTTATGCTTTTTCGCCTCTTTATTTTCAAAAGGTTATTAAGAAGAGAGTCATTGATGATACGGAATTAAGAAAAGTAAAAAAAAAAAAAAAATGATATAACTTATTGATATTAAAATTCTCAAGTTGTAGACGATAAAATGACATGTTTGACTGAAGACTAAGAAAAATCATTATTCAAGTAGGAAACAATTCGTCACTCATGTTTCAAATATGTTGAGATTTTACTCATCAGGAGCACATTCAGAAGGGAGTTAATTCCATATAACAGATCTTTTTGAGAAGAAGCTATTTGCTTGGAACTTGGGGCGAGTCTTTGTTTTATCTAAAGAGTATGGATATGCCTTAATTTCAGAGTGAGTTTCAACTGGAAATTCCCGAACAAAGTTGTTGCATCTGAAAAGTAAGAAATATTATCAAAATGAGAGAATTTGTGCATCCCTGCCAGAATTGAATCAAATGTTCCTTTGCCTATGAACTTACTTTTCAACAAAATGTTGTTGAAATTCATTGAGAACTTTTGGAGATACTGTGTTGATAGACAGGTAGCCAAACATGGGGTAAACAACTTTTGTCCGACTCCATTAACAGAGGTTAAATGCAATCAAATGTAAGAGAAAAAATTTTGATAAATATGGTTTGAAGTTCTATATTAAGTATTGTTACTTTCCAATGATTTATTCTAATATCCTCATTATTATTTTGATCATTATCCTTTGACTGGTTCACCTTTCAGACTTCCTCGTGTCATCTGAAATGCTGATGCCATCATCATCAGCTTTTTTACGTCCTTTGTTGACCTTACCCGAGATTCGCTGAACCTCTCTCACTCTCTTGTGGACATCAGGGAGTCAGCACTTATCTAGTTAATCACGCAATCATATATTTTGTTTGCCACAGTTTGGCATATGATCTCTGGGGATCCATGTTGTGATGCTCTTTGGTTGACATTTTTGTTACATGACCAGCCCATTGCCATTTATGCCTTCTAATGGATTCTATGATATCCCTTTCTTTTTTTTTTTTTCTCTCTAATATTGCTGTTTTATGGTCTTTCCATGAGATGTTGAGTATGATTCCTGTGCATGTTGCATGGTTCTCAGTTTGATATTCAATATGGTCTTCATATTAGTTCCTGTATTATTCCGACTAGCATCTACATTTTTGTCTATGTATTTTCTAGTCTCCATAGCGTTTCTTGGATTTATGAGGATTATCCTTTTGATTCGGACTTGAATCCTCATCTTTGTTGTTTTTATCCTTATGTTACAGTCAGAGCACTTCCTGGATTCTTAGTATTTTCTGAAGTTGTAAGATGTTGACTCGATCATATTACTAACATCCTCATCCTTGTTGTTTTGATCTCTGCATACTGGTTGATGCATTGTTTAACCTCCCCTGTGTTTTTGACAAGCATCCTCGATTTCGTTGTTTTTAATCACTACATCCTAGCAAGTGTGTTCCTCATCGGACGTTTTAGTTCTCAGAAAAGCTATGCTGTAATGTAAAAGTTGTAGTAAAAAGCACAAAGCATGTAGAAGATGATTATAACTGATTGTTTCATTATGATTTGGCGCGAGGCCAATACTTGGGAAATGTTATGGGCTGGTCATGCATAATCTTGAACAAAGCATAGCGGGATTTTTAGTTGTTTTTTTTTTTTTAATCTTCCACTCAGTGTCTTGTGGAGTTGAATACGGCATGTGCATTATTTCGTCTGTGCATTCTTAATCTCCTTCATCTTAATTGAGTAATCAATTATAATCCACTTCCAGCTTGCCAGGTCCAGTGAAGTTCACAAGAGCCTCATTAACTCTTCATTTTGAGAACATGCTTTCTTCTCTGCCTATCACTAGCCGCTATGATGCTGGATGAGGGGTTGGACCTTTTCTCTTTGGGAGTCCATTTCCTGAACTAGTTGCCAAACGAGAATCAAGAGCCTAGTCTGTCTTTCTATTTGAACCATCATTGAGAGGAGATCTATCACAGTTGATGTTTGAACTCACGCCGTTGATTCCGTTCTTTTGCTGTTCACTGTTACGCCATCCACACTTCCCCAGAAGTACAATGCATTAAAGACCTCCAACCAAGACCATTATCAAAACTGTCTACATAGATTTCTACAGTTTTTAAGCTGGTCCGGCTGCCTGGCTACGTTGCATATCATGCTGTGGAGCTAGAGGGCTGAAAATTTAAACATTTACTCCCTATTATGTCTATTAAAAAAGCTTTTTGTGTTTTTTTAAAAATTCCCTTACTAAATTGGTTTTCAGTGAGGGTGGGGTGGGAGGGTTGATTTGTAATGGAATCCTTTAGTTTGTTTCAATCATGATTTTTGAAAATTAGGTCTTTCTTACTGATCACCAATTTTTTGATTGATCATCCCCAATACGGTATGTTGCCAAAAGACATTGGTCATGTGACCGTTTCTATTGAGTAGCTAAACAAACCTGTTTTTAAAATTGCTCCAAGTGTACAAGGAAAATCAAGAATAAAAGCCATATGGCTCAATTTGAATAATTGCTACAGGTTGGCCTTCATAATCCAATCAATAAAGAAACTGTCCAGGAAAGATGGGCTTCTGAGGATAAGAGATATGACCTTGAATCTCACCAGAGGCTTTTTCCTCTATTTCTGACTTACCGATGATGATAAGGGAAGAGGCGAATAAAAGAAACTGGTAAAACATTTATAATAATTGGAAATATCTTAATAAAGAAACCTGAATATCAAAACTGATACTATTACAGCATGTAAACAAAGATGGTAGTATATCAGGCATTTGAGTAATACAAACAATGAAAGCTATGTGGGTAGATATGAATAATTACAGTCGGTTGGTCTTCAGTCTTATGAGTAAGGCACCTTTTCGGAAAGACGGCTCCTGAGGATAGGGGATGCCAGTATGAATATTGCCAGAGGCTTATCCTGTGATTCTAATCTGCATTACTTCAAACAATCGAGATGTTGCAATGAAAAGCAACTGAAATTATGATGAAAACTAATGATAACTGCTTTTTGATAGTTTCCAACACATGCAATTGATGAATTCTCTAAATGATCAACTTCACAAGAATTATTATCAGTGATACCATCTTCAACAGATATAGTCTGTATCTTGTACTGAACCGTCTATCTAGCAAGACTGGAACTGGTGGTGACCTAAATTTCTGGACCAAGGTTTAATGATGTTACATGAACATTGAAAAACTAAAATTTATAAAAAGATAGAAAAATAATAATAAAAGATGTAGAAAATATCCAGGCAAAAAAGTTCTTTACAATGAACAAGAGAAACACCAAAATTTATGAATAACACTTTAAGAAAGAAAAAAGCATCAGAAAAGAAATTCTCTCATAGAACATTAAACAAGTGGAACTCTCTAGTGCAGCACAACCCAGCAATACTAATAACGAAAGAAAGGGGACAACTTCAAGAATAAATACGATGAATGCATGATAGATAAAAAAGCGAAAACCTTTTGAAGTAGATAACGTTAACTGAGGCGAGATACAAGCACAAAATCGCGCATCATTTTTACTTTCAAATTTTTCCACTTATGATGTGGTTTATACTCAAAATATCGAATAAACAATGTAAAGTAAAGAATGAAATTATATCCAACTGATACAAATTAATGCAATCTGAAAGCAAAATTTGTTTGATCTCTATTACTCTGCTTGATATTCTTAAAACATAGAATATAAAATATACATTGTCATGTGAACTTAGAGAAATAAAGGAAGAAACAGTTATAACATATACAAGTTAATCCTTTCTCTCCAAAGATATTCAGCTTGTGAACGCTGTGCCTTTGTTTAAATCTGTTGAACCATCTAGATAAATATTCACATGAGTTGTCAAATTTATAATGGGCTATTACAATGGAACAATGAAGTGGAAAATTTTCACTCCGACTCTGACGCAGCTTAATCAATTATTCAAGCATCACTATCCACCTCTACACTTTCCGATCGGTGTAAGGTTTTCTGAATGTCCATTAAATTAGGCATATCACTGTCACTGTAGAATTTAAGTATCTGTTCTTTCTGATTCATGATATCATTGTAGTACCAACTTAGATAAATTCCGCACTAAAGCACCTTTATTGAGTCTCAAAAGTAATTCTCTTCTTTGATATCATCCTCATTGTCTTTTATTGGATATAGGAAGATCTGGTAAATCTTGAGGAAGGTCCGTCATGAGCGTCATTGAGCCAATATCACATGAACTTGTCCAGTTTGTCATGTAATCTAGTAATCGGCTGGCCTAGGTTTTGCATTTGATCTCTGGGGATCTATGTTGTAAGTCATAATGTCCATTGGTTATCTGCCATTCATGAAATATGACCAGCCTATTGCTGGTTTTTCTAATGAATCATATGATGTCTTGAACTCCTGTATTTTCCCTCATATAGTGTATTGTCTTATGGTCCCTCCATGTTATGTTGAGTATGATTCTTTCATGTTCATGTTACATGGTTCTCAGTTTGAGGGCCAGTCACTTGGTTAGGTTCCATATTTCAGCTCCATAGGTGACAATCAGGAGGATGCATACTGAGCATAAAATGCTTGATATTCGGTTTTCTTCTTGTTACATCTGTGCTAGCCTTCAAGGTCTGTTACTCAATTGACATATAACAAATAATTTCATGAACGTAGAGAAAGACCAGTATAGACAGCATTTAATATTTTTGAAGTAATGTACAACACATATGCAATGAAAATTAAGAGTCCAAGCAGTGAACTACTTAATCCATAATATTTGAAACTAACTTATTTAAAAAAGCCATTTTTCTGTACCCCAGATGAATGGTCCAGTCAAGGCCGCTAAGAGCAAAACTTCTAAGGCTGTGGAAAGCTGTTTTTTCCCCACTGCATAAACACCCTCATCTTTTAGCCATCCTATTTTCATCTGCTAAAACCTTTTTCTTTTTTTTTTGCAAGCCTTAGTGTATTAACCCACTTTTAAACAATTGTCAATCTATTTTATCAGTATGGTATCAACGTATTTGATGCACAGCTTTAACATAAAATCTTGGTGTCCCCTTCATCTGCTTTGCAGGGTCCCTTGGTTCTAGTTTGATGTGTTGGTTGCACCACCCTCTCGGAGCTCCTTGATCTGGTATCTGTATATACTAAACTCAATTTTGTGTGGCATAAAGCCAAACAGATCATTATGGGAGTGTTTGAGAGAATTTTTCAAGTGAGGAAAATCAGGATTCGAAATCCTGGCCTTTTGTGTCAAATACTGATGCTAGAGCCTATACTCCAATGAAAATCTAGCCTTGGTACTGGAGATCTATCCTCCGGACAACACTTATATAAGTGATTACCATATTTCCGAACGTATAAGATGTATCAATGATTTGGCAAGCAATGTTTAGAAAAAAGTTCTTGAAGACGTGGATAAAAAAATCTGAAATTCTGATGAAATATGAAAAAACCAGAAATTTCAATGATGAAAATTCATGTCAAAAATACAAATAAATCATGAATGGCAATTAGAATAACCCGAGCATTACCAAAAGAAATTCTGAATCACCATCACCCATTTGTTAATTCTTACCTCATAAATTAAGCAAGGTGGTAATAAAACTAAGTTCCTTGATGAAAATGTTACCAGTATGGTCTCCAAATAGAAACTGTCACACAACCAATGTCTTTAGGCAGCATTCCCTGTTAGAGATGATCTATCAAAGGTTTGGAAAATGGGGTGACCAATGAATAAGATACCTCTCTTGCCTTTTGTTTGCTACGTCACAAAAACAAAAAGGGTGAAAGCGGCCTGAGACAAACTGAGGCATCAATTTAGCATAAACTTACATTACAAATGGAACACCCAACTAAAAATTATTTAGGGAGAAATTTGAAAAGAAACCAAAACTGTTATTTTTACTCAACGAGGGCAGAGCAAGTGTGAAATTTTTTACAATGAACAGTCAAATCTGGACAAAGTCCTGATACATTTGAATATCAGAACACATGGATAAGCTTAGCCCTGAAACAATGTTCGAACTGGTCCGTTGTGGGGGGGGGGGTAGTGATTTAAAATATGCACATTGATATAACATCACAGAAGTGGAAGGAAGAATTTCCAAACACTATCAGGGTATACAACAACTTTTTGGAGGTGCTTATCATTTTTTTTTTTTTTCTGTTTTTGTTTTCAAGTGTTTCTCACACTGTCGGAAATACAGTTTGTCAGTGGCAATGATTGAGCAAACCAATTATTCTTTAGCATCTACTCACATAAAAAACAGGCATGATGTCATATTTTTCAGCTTGTATTTATGAAAATAGATACCATGTGGGGAAGATGCAATCACTTTATTTATATTCTTTATGAACATTCTGATTAGATATTTTGGCACATTTATTCTATGAACATTTTTCAAGGTCTATGCAGTCTTCAGAACTTTCATATCTTGGACTTTCTTCTAGAACATTTGTTCTTAGATATTGTACGCATGTTCAATCCATGTCTATTATCAATTATTTCTTTGGTATATCTTGAAGGATGATTGGATACTTTGAATAATGTCCAAATGAATATTCATTTGGACAATCCCAGCATTTTCTTCCCTGAGTGATATATGTATTGTCAAGTATTTCTTAATGAGTGAATTTGCATAGATATAATATTCGCGAGATATTTTTTCTCTTACCCTATTTTTTAAATACTTCTTGAATATTCAATAACAGGTGTCTATCAGAAAGGGTCTTTCAGTTTCGCTGTTGGTCCAACTGGCTGGCTATTGATGTATGTATGTATGTATGTATGTATTTAGATATCATGTCTGCAAGCATGATTCAATTGAATTGGAGAGATGAAGTAGACAAGTTCAGAAAATACTGGTTCTACAATGCCTCTCATAGAGAATTGTGGTAGATCCTGGGGAAGGTGTATATCCAACGACGGACATTAAAAGACTGATGATGATGATATCTGGAAAAAAAATTGGGGGGAGGAAGGGGGTGCGAAGATCAATTTACAATGTAAGTTTATGCTAAACTGTTTTTGTCCGGAAACCTTCATGCTTTTTTTTTTTTTAAATTTTAACTTTTTTAGGGATCACCATCCAACAAAATGCAAGAGAAATAATTAATTCATGGATCATCCATTTTTTTTTTTTTTTTTTTTTTTTTTTCTTCTCTTTTGCAACTTTTAAATTGATCAATCAGAAGCTTGCTGTCATAACCAACGTCACTGGATAGTTTCTATTGAGTGACTAACTAGACCTGTCTCTTATTACTAAGATATTAGCATTGTTGAATATATATTCTCTGTTCCTCAAATATTCTTTTCACATTCATTCTACACATCTTTCTCTATCCTTCAAAAAGTACAAAGAAAATATTACTTTTTTTCTTATTTACTAACTTTTTAATGATGAGACTCTTTGAACTGTGCGTGGACAACATTCGACAGAATAGCAATGGATGCATTGGTTCTCTTAAAATCACCAAAGTGAAGCAATGCCAAGCCTGGTCATTACTCAGATACTGTCTCAGAAATCCAGGCACCTTATGCAGCAACAGGATTATTCTGCAACCATATGCTCTTGCCAAGCTTGAACTGTACTGTTCAACCAGTCCTTTTTACCGCACACGCTGCTCTATAGGGGACACTTGAAAGGGTACTCTCCAAAGAACCACCATGCTTGTATAGAGAGGCAGCAATCATCATTGTCACATACACACAGCAATAACATTTGTTAGAAAAATAAGAATAATATCTGCTTACTTTTTGTATTACAATTGCATGGCGTCTAATACAGAAAATTTAGTCACTATTTGACTCTATATAATGAACATCCACAAATATACTGCTGAAACAGTGACCCACCATTACGGACTTTATAAATTCTACACGAGTCCTGAGCAGCTGCCAGTGATCCTGATTTTGAAATTGTAGTCCCTTCAAGGTGTCAGTGAGTTTTACGCGATTCCTTTCAAGAGCGCACCATCAAAGACTGAACAAATGGAGTCGGCAACCTATTTCTTTGTTCTTAAGGAAATTAGATTTAACTGAATGCTCATTGGCAAACTTGTAAGATTCAGATGTAATTATGGGCATATGGAAACTCTTTGTTGAATGGAAGCAGAGGGCTTGATTTACCTCCAAATTTATACAGTTTTATCCGATTTAGGTGTGGGGGTTTCACCCATATATGCTACTTTTCATCTTGTAAATTAAACATTGATGGTATTGGTAAGATTAAATTATTTGAGGAAAATACTACAAGAATGGTTTGAATCATTAATTTGTGATAAGGAAAAAGAAAGGTCTGGTTAGTCACCAGATAGTGATTAGAAATTGGAAGAGGCGGGGTGATCAATGAATAAGTCAATTTTTTTCCTCTTTGAGTCTGTGATCACTGAAATGTGCAAATTTTTAAGAAACGTGTGAATGCTGCTGGACACAAACTAAAGGACTAATTTGGCAAAAACTTTGATTGTAAATTGAAACTCCCCAATAAAAAAAGAAGGATGAGGAATTTTCAAAAAACAATTATTTTCCCAACTCATTGAGGTGTGTGTGTGCAAAATTTCAAACTTTTGCTTTGAACAGTTAGAGCTGGGTGAAATCTGGAGATATATATATAATGTCAGACCATGATGCATAATCTAAACCAAGCGACAGTGATCAAACTGGTCTGTTAAGGGTAGCTATGATTGAAAAGATTTCTCGTACATCAGTTTTGTTATCAAAATTGTTCCGCAAAATAAGAAAAATATATATATATATATATATATATATATATATATATATGGAAAAAATATCTAAAAAAGATGGGGAAAATACTTAGAGCTAAATGGATAAACAAAAACTAATCTTTACTTAGTCAACCATTTGGATTTAGTTGTTACAGTCACTACATTTTAACCAATTGAATTAGGGTCTTCAAATTATGGAAAATTGTTTATTTATTAAAAGAAGGGTTTGATTATTTTTCTTTACCCTTTGAAAAATTCAGGGATTAAGAAATGTAAATGAATAGTTCAGTCTTGAAAGGGTTAAACTGGTTTGGTTATATTTCCCTGCTTCTTGGATTGATAAGCTAAAAGATAATTACAGTCTTGCTGGTCTCACAATTGAATATCAAGCTTCCCTTCACTAATTCATCGTGTACTACTCTGATTCAATGACTGACGATTAGAAATTTTGATGTTATACTTTATGAATTTATTAAAATGAAAGAAAACAAAATTTACTTTTGTGTGTTTAAATTGTAATCAAGAAAACTTTCACATCTACTTCAGTTTTGTTATTGAAATTAGAAATGCTCCACAAAATAATAATTTTTGAACAAAAAAATGCATAATATCTGTGTATTGCAGAGATGAGTCACCATAGCTCATCTGCATACCAAAACTAATTATCTTGAATATTATCTAAAACTATCTTTTTTTAAAAAGAAATTGATCTTTAATCAAAAATTATATTAAAAAAAAAATAGATCTTTGATCTGAAATGATATTGAAAAAAATCTCTTATTCAAAAAGTGCAAACAAAATTTAAGCATTGTTGTTTAAATTGACCATAGATCCAAAAAAAGCACATTTAAAGAAAAAAAAAAAATTCTCAGGTGTTGCCTAGTCGTATTTTCACACAAACTTTAATGGTTGTTGCAAGAAAAATGTGACTAGGAGTATGCAGACACACACACACACACATAAGCCGAGAGAGAAGAATCTGTAGCCCATTTGGCTGGTTGGTTGGGCAATTTGTGAGGGCTACAGTGATCAGAAAGGAAGAAGAAACGTGAAATAATAGGAAAAATACTTAGAACATGAGATGCCGTTGGGCCAAAGTCTGGTACAATATCTTATTACAATGAATTTATCTGCACCTTGACATGGCTACTGTGTCAAACTAAACAATAAAACCCCAACTGGTTAGATCTACATTACATTGACTGAATCATGCTCTGAGCCAATTCCTTTATCCAATCTGTAAACAGAAGTTGTGTTTAGATTCTAGCCTTCCCGTAGCTGTTTCAAACTGAGTTCTTTGAAAAAAACCTTACAATCCTCAGCTTTGTCTATTATTCCCTGCAGATGAATGGAATTTACTTCTTGGAAGAAGGTTTGGGTTGGCGCCTTCTTTCTCTTTGTTTAGACACGTATAATCAACTCAAATTGTAGTCTCCATAGTTGCAGGCCTTAATTCTCTTTGAATGCCTCGAGAGACAAAAGACGTCATTGTGGTGGGGATCTTATCTCTTGGAAAAAGTTCTGATATCTGCAGAATATCAGTCAGTGTTCTTGTTCCTAGTTTTGGTAGATTATTTTCCATGTTCGGCAGGCCTGACAATTAGCAGCACAGAAAATGGAATCTGCAAACTCTGGCTGTGTTCATTTTGCACTGATACCCTTGGGAAATGCATGAATCCCTATCCCCTCCCCCCTTTTTTGGTGGATAAGATAGACTAGGCTCTTCAGCCTTGGTTGGCAACCAGTGTAGCAGATTGGCAACTAATTCCAAACTGCAAAAGTCTAATCCTCTTCCCAGCATTTTGAGAGGTCGACACGGATCATCTTCCTGAAATGATGAAGATTCGATAGGCCTAGCAAGCCGGAATTGGATTGTGATAAATTGATGAAGCGAAACAAAGGATAATGAAAACAAATGGACTAAGTAATGGAACTGCAGTCTCCATTTCAGAACAAATGAAAGACTTTTTTTTTTTTTTTTTTAAATTTCAATGTTATTTTAATTGAACCTTTATGTAGTAAGTCCTCCTGAACTGCCAAGTAAGAGATGTTTGGAGCCAAATACAAAAAAAACTCACTATCCCTTCTTTGGCATTTGCTTTGATTGTACAGAATTATTTTACTAGCATAGTACTCTTAATAATGGACAGGATCACTTACGTATGGATGAAGTATACAATGATACATTTTAGTATAGGGGATACTGGGCACATTTTTTCCTTCCTATGAAATGAATTCATTAAAATGCAAATATGATCAAAAGATACTATTGAAAAGGAACTTCTTTTTCATGTTTCAATCTGAAATAATAGTAAAGTATATTTTATCATTTAAACTTTTAGGAAATAGTGTACCAACTTACTCCACCAGTGGGGATAGTTGGTAACGATTTGAGTTAGTTGCCACCTTGTAGGACAAGCTTAATCATATATAAGTGCTAAAATGATGTATTGTCATAAGAGGGAAGATGGAAGAATAAAGAATAAAAAAAGAATGACAACACCAAACAGATCTCTGTTGACACCCTCTTCCAATATAAAGGAAATGGATATCGAGTCAATATGAGTAACCTAATCTTAGCCTCTAAAGAGCAAATTAATAATTTAATTCTTCATGTTAGACAATTAAGTCAAATTCCAAATCATCAAATGTAGAGTTTTGACAAAATGATCCCTGTTGTTTCCTGAAACGCACTTGGCACGTGCCTACATTTGACAAGACATGCTCTTTATCTAATCCTCACCAGGCTTTTGCTTCGGAATAAGGTTCTACACTCACCAAACGAAAAGTCTGTGAATTCATGGGCATTATTGGTTTTTCTTTTTCTTTCTTTTCTGAACACTTTTGACTTTTTCCTCTGCCACATTTGCAAACAATCCCTGCATCATACTATGTAGCGTGATACTGCAATGTACCAAATTAGTGCTAAACACATGGCTGTATTTACACATGATTCTAAGAAGCTCTGACAAAAGGTCCTTGAAATATATTCTGTTTATTGCTAATCTTCGTTAATATACACTGCACTATTATCAACCACACATTGCAGCATGAACAAGGCATACGTTTGACAAAGTCAAAAAGTTATTTACAAAGGGTCAAAAAAAACTTTTTTCTTGCAAAACTTTTCATGCTTACAGAATCTTTGACTCAAACGTAAGCGGAAATTTTTCTGCTCCGAGTAAGGCTAAGAGTGGCACAATCAAGTGCACGAAGCAAAAATTTAATTTATTTTTCTGTCGATTTTTTTTTGCAACCCTTTATATATATATATATATATATATATATATATATATATATATATATATATATATATATATATATATAAAAGGATATGGAATTATGTAAAAAAAAAAAGAAGATATATCAGCAGCAGTACTAATGATACTAGCAGTAGCCTACTTCCAGTATGCATAAAGACACAAAATAGGTGCCAGATGTTTACCAGCAGCAGTCCATTTTTTTTGTCTGTGTGTTCACAGTAGTCTCTTTCTATCTTTCTGTTTGCTTTAACATGACAGAAAACAATGATAAAAAAAAAGTGACAACAGCTTTGATATTCTCAGATTTCCCAAGACATGATTTTTAGTAATTCTTCTGAGACTGTTCTACCCATGAAATCCCATCTTGATAGTGTCAAGTAATCAAATGACAACTTGTACAAATCTTGAGTTTGGACCTTCAATTTCTATGAGAATTTATTTATTTGTGACAAGATTTAGAGCTGAAACTCGTCTCATTCTTCCAGAACTCTCCTCAGTATTCATGCAGACCTGGGTAGTATTGCAAAGGACTGCATGGTCTCAATCCCTCCTCAGCACCTTCATTCTTTTTTTCAATCCCCATTATTTGTACTTCCCAGACCTTCACGTTCTGCACTTTTTTTTAGCGCCTCCCCCCTTGCCTTGTCTTGGAATTTTCTTATCTTTTCACTTTCTCTCATCTGCAGACACAGCCATGTCAGTTATTTAGCAGGTTCTTTTTCTCTCATGACAGGTCTTCTTGCTTAGATTGAATGGTCAGTTTTGGATATCAAAATCCCAGAGTAATATGTGTTTTCTTATCTCCTGGACAGTACCCAGCTTGTGCTGGTACTCTTTGTCAACATGGTCGAATCCCAGTCATTAGCATAGTTCCCATGGTATAACAGTTGTTACCCTGTCGTGTGTGGTTTTGTACTCCTTTGCATCTAGCTTACTACATTTACCAGTCATGTGGTTTACAGTCACATCATCATAATACATTTACAGTTGTTAGGTAGTTATCACTGAAGATTGAGTGACAGAAAGTCTCCTTAAATCCTACTTAACTCAGCAACCCCCTAGCACCACTGTGGTCTGGTTGATCTCAATGGTCCTTTGAATGTTCAAGTCTTCTGATCTCATATTGAGTGTCAATGGAACAGTTTCACTTATACCAATCAAAGTTGGCACAATTCTCATCATAATGTTTCTTGGCTTTATCTGATTGTGGACAAGGTCTGAGTAGTTTTCTAGTTTTGTTTGGTCAATTATTATAATAAATGTTGGTGTCTATGAATATCTATTATAGTGAGTACACTGAATCTTCTGCATCATATTTTGTGGTTAAATGAACATATCTATGTTTCATTATAAACTTAGCTGCTTATATCTCTTAGGAATTTACAACTGAAATTAACACCAGACAAACAGGTGTCAACCAAAACTGTCAACATAGGTTTCTTCAGTTTTCAAGCCAGTCCAGCTGGCTGGATATGTATGTATGTATGTATGTATTACAAATACAGACTGTTCCAATAGTTAGAGGGCTGAAAATTCAAACATTTACTCATGTCAACAAAGACTTTTTTTTTTTAAAATTTCTCCCTGTAAATAGGCCTTTAGTAAAGGGGTTCCATTTGCAATGTAAGGTCATGTTTAGTTGGTCCATAGTATGTACCCAGGTATGTTCATGCATGTTTCTAGAAAATCCAGACTTTTTAGTGATCTAATGAAAGGCAAGTACCTTTTCCCAATTTTTTAAATTGATCATCCCCAACATAGCATGATGCTAAAAGACGTATGATCTATATTGGTTGACTAATCTTTGTTCCTTTCCATCCTTAATTCATGGCTTACTTTTGCTATTCATCCGTCTGCATTCTGGTTTGAAATAAAAACTTTAATCCGGAATGACCTACAGAAATTCAAGGTATTATTCTGATTCCTTTGGTAACAATAAATGATCTTTGTATGGAGTCGGATCAAGAAAGTCTGTCTCCTCCATCTCTTACGCGTAATTGTAGGTAAAGAGAATAGAGACAAATACAAAAGTTTGGCTTTGTCCAACAGGAGCGACGTATTCGAGTATATGCATGCGTAAGTACATGGGCATAAATATCCGTTTGAGAATTTGTTTATATATGATGCGTGGATGAATGTATCTAAATAGTCTAGAAAGTTTTACAGCTTTGAAAAATAAACATTACAAAACATTTTTGTATCACTCCAGTCAGCTATTTCCCCAAAATCTATCAATGTAATTTATGTTATTTTCTAAAGTTTTCTCTGTCTCGCGTATACTTTGTTATTATGGTACAATGTGTAAATTTTCTCTTGTTGGGATCATCAGTTGTTTACCATGTAAGTGTTTTGGGGATTTTGAAAACAAAATAGTTATATTAACATGGCACCCCAGCAGTATTGATCAAACATCACCCCCCTTTCTTACTATATATTTTACATCATACATGTAGTTTGTCTTTTTATATAATTAATAATGTGTATTGTATATTGATATCATTACATACTACACATCATTTATTTTTTTGAAACAGGTCTTACTTACATAGGTTACCCCCAAAATGGATTAAATGATAGATATATACATATTTCATATATATATATATATATATATATATATATATATATATAAAATGATATTTATTGGAAGTGTATATATATAAATTCTTATGACAATAATGTTTTTTATAAATCTGCTCAATATTTTCTTAGAGCTAGTATACTAATTTACTTATGGGATCCTCACTATAAATTCATTTATCTATGATGTATAGAATTATTTCTTGCCTCTTCATGATTCTCGAGTGATTTGTCATACAAATCTATACACAATCTTATATATACTATGTTTTTTATGTAATTTTTCACTAGTATTCTAGATTTGAATTTTCAAAGTCCATGTATTATGGTTATTAGAAATTTATCCAAAATGTACTCATTGTTTGCAATACTAAGTGCCAAGTTTATCAATTCAAGATGATAAAGGTACATATATCTATAATTACACAACATTTATAATTCTATGCATTATAGATGTATAAACCTTTCTAACCTTTACAGGAGCAACCCTTTTTTTCTGTTTGTCTTGATTTAGGCAGACATCTTATAGACAATGGTTGTCTGTGTTGTTCACATGAAACTTTGGCTGATCTATTCTATGGCCTTCTTCAGCTGTACTATCTGAATGTGATACTGGTATACAGAATTTTCCTCTAATGGTAGTGATGCTTATAAAGCTGGCTTTGGGTGATATCTTTTCCTTTCGTAGTCAGGCCTGGGTCACCTGAATACAAAGTGATTAGCATTGCTACCATTAGAGAAAAATTCTGTTTACCACCATCCCATTCAAATAGTACGCCTGAAGAAGGCTATAGAATCGATTGGCTGAAACGTGTTAGCAAGATGGAGTTCAGTTGTCCAAAAAAAGTCTTTGAATGTTTATGACCATTCTCAAAACCATAGCTAATAACTTTAAATTCTTTCAAGCAAGGTTAGAAAAGGGTGTAAGACTGAGGTATTAAACTGGCTATCATATTATATGAAGCAAGTGTTGCCTTTCCAATCTTGCTCATCATGACTCAGGATTTTGAATCCCACGTGTTAGCCCATGAATTTGATAAAGTTTGCTTTGTTAGAAAAATTTCTCTGAACGGTTAATAAAATTGATCTTATGATGTGCAACTACTCAGCAATTAAAAATGTAATCTCATTAGCAAAAGTTGATGTAATTTTCTCATCAGAGAAGCAAAGTTTCAATATTGTATGACAATTGATGAACTTATCAAAGAAAGATTAGAATAACCTGCTTTCATCATTGAATTAAAAATTGTGGCAAATCAAATTTTCTCAATTAACAAAATTTCTTCTTGTAAGATTAATGATAGGCCCGTTCTTTTGTGACAAAAAAAAAAGGTCAAATCAGATTGGAGTTCGAAAGTATAATTTGCACAAGTTCATAAGATGAATTTTTTTTAATTATATAGAAAATTTTTTGTTTTATATTATATTTTAGAAACCGTCAATCAAAACTGTCCCCATGGGTTCTTTAACTTTTCAAGCTGGTCCAACTGGTCATGCATGTATACATCACATTTACAGGCTGCCCAAACAGAGCCAAGGGATTGAAATTTTTCTCATTTGCTCCTTATTATTCTCAGAAGAATAGGTTTTTGAATCTCACAGCATTTATGCATCTTCCTTTTGAAAATCCAAAGCCGAGAGAAGTAACTCATGCATCAATCATCCCTCTTTCCAATCTTTTAATTGATCGTCGCATGACAGTTTCTATTGAGTGACTAATCTGACTTGCTTTGCATATCCTTTATTGAATGATTTGGCTCCAAGATCACCCTTTTTATTTTTTTGTTGTGATATCTGTGGTTCTTGAAGATTTAGTTTGATACATGGGCATTTTTGACATCACAATAGAAATATCAGTGAATGGCTTGATCATGCTCTATAGCCATTAGCTTAGCTTTGGAAGAAGACAAAAGGTTTATTAATGAAAGAAAGCCTGATATAATTCATAAATCAAGTATTCATAAGAGAAAAATATCGATAAAAAGATGTTACTTGTTGATCAAAGCAGAAGAATAACACATCATCTGGCCAGGAAAAAAAATGTTTAAAAAAAAAAGAGTTAGAGCATATTCTTGCCTTTTCTCTTTTGTCACATAAACACATATCTAACTCATTTTTATCAAGTGCGTATCCGTTTGCAAAGCGCTCTGATGAGGTCCATTTTTTTCTTCTTAGCGTCATCATCTCCAATGCAATTTGCAAATGGTTGCCACTCTGTAAATGTAAGATTCAGATGATTCTCTCAGAAAGAATCAGGTCCCAATGAGACTTTCAATATGATTACACAGATGGCTTAGCAAATGATCAAAAGAACTTATTTGCTAGCCTGTTTGGTGATAGCTTCTTGTAAATCATATATGCACTACTGTGACTGCAAAAATCCATTTAAGTGTGTCTTCTCCACACTGGTAAAAAAACAAACCAGTACAGAAAGATGTAAGGGAAATCGTCTGGAGAGAGTGAAGGGAAAAAAATTAAGCCTTATTTGAGATCCAATATTCTTATATTTTTCATTCAAGAGGCTTAATTGTAAAAAAAAAAAAAGAAGCCTACTAGAGGAAAGACCAAAGAACCATGACAAGTAATGAGAGAAATAGGAAAATTGATAGATAACAATTGAGGTGGGGGGTTGGGGTGGATATTCATGAGAATGAGAGATTAAGTGAATAAGGAGGTGACTATTGTGAGCAAGAAAGAAATCAATTTAAGATGAGTGCGAGGCTTTAGAAAAAGCAGAAATATGAAAACAAAATAAAAAAAGTGTTGCATTTACATAGAAAAAAGGTGGAGAAATTAAAACCAAGTCCAAGAAAAAGAATGATAATCAATAAAGAATATAGAATATGGTACCTTGACTTTGATGATATTGTCATGTTGTAACAAGTTATTCTCTCCATCATCACCAGTCTTTTCGCATCCGTCGTTTGACATAGATCTTCTCCAGGATTTGCCACACCTCTGTATTAAGGGCATCAGTGTGCCATCATTTTCTGAACCTGTCCAGTTTGTCTTGCCATTGCTTATTCTGCCAGCTTCAGTTCTGCATTGGATTTATGGGGATCCATGATGCGAGTTTTGGGGTCCATCGGTTGCCTGCCTCTCTTACAACATTTGAATTTCCTAATGAATTCTTTAATTCTCTTTTTCTCCATGATTCTGTACAGTCTTGTGATTTCTCCATGTGATGTCAAGCATAATTCTCATGTGCATGTTGCACGGTTCTCAGTTTGCAGGTCAGTCTCTTGGTTAGGTTCCATGTTTCTGCTCCATAGGTGACTATCATGAGGATGCATTGGTTGTATACCTGTACTTTTTAGAGCTAATTGTATTTTATTTCCTAAATCAGCTCCAGCTTCAGAACAGAGCTACAAGGTCAGTTCAGAGAGTATCAGACCCTTTAATATCAAAGGAAAAATAACCTACCCCTTGATAATAGTACCTCAGTCCTCTCCAGAGTACTCCCTTTGGGAAATCATACATTTATTCCAGCATCACTTCCACTTTTCAAAACAGTCTGCACTATCTTTTTTTTTAAATTGCCATCAGCTGCTTTGTCACAATCTCCATAATATCGTCCACTGGCCGACATCTTTGGAGAAAAGCTGAAAGTTGCAGGAGGCTGAATCTAGACAGTATCAGTGGCTAACAGACCTCTGTGATGCAAATTTTTGCAAAAAACCTGCAAGAGAAAGGGAGAATCAGCAGGTACATTTTCATGTATTTCATTTTGAATGTAACGGTCTCACAGTATACAACCTCACTCAGTTACATCACACCTGTGACTGAATTACCTCATGGAAGAGTGTCATCATTTCTGATTGTTTAGCCAGTTATATCAAAGTCATGCAATCAGTTCTCAAAATATTCAAAATAGCAGGATACTTCCCATATAAAAATTTAAATCATGTTGCAATGATTAAAATGTCTTTGGCTGTATTAATCTGGTTTTAATTGCAAGAAAATAGTATGAAGTTAGTCATAAAGAAAATAGTTTGTCAACTTAAATTAAGTTTTAGACATTTTTGACATTCAAATTAACTTTGGTTATTTTATGATCAATGTCTGCTGACAGTACAATTCAAAATCTGTAATTATCAATCCTTTGAAAATGAAGTACTGCTTTAGAAATATTGTATTTGATATAGATTAGTTAATTTATTGATTAAATTAAATCCAACCATATCATACATAATGATAAATATACCCTGTCTAACAAACTTCAAACAAGAGCTACATTTTTCATATTAAAACACTGGTATATGATGGGAATTACTCAAGTTGTGAGATCTTTTCACTCAACTGATGTTAAAAATGGTACCAAACTGAGAAGCATGCATTGTGTGCATGAAAGAATCATGCTCAACCTTACATGGAGAGATCACCAGACTGCACAGTATATCGGGAAGAAAACGGGAGTATGAGACATCATAGAAACTATTAAAAAAACTCAAATGGCAATGAGCAGGCCATGGACATCACGACTCAAAACGTAGATCCCTAGAAATCACATCCGAAACAGAGGCTGGCAGAATACATGAAGGAGAGATGAACTAGACAAATTCAGAAAATACTGGTTAGGTAATGCCCATGTCAGAGAATTGTGGCGAATCTTAGGGAAGATCTATGTCCAACAATGGACGATGAAAGACTGGTGATGATGATAAGAGAATTCATGAAAGAAATGTCAAGACCACTTGCATCCAAATGGTCCAATGATGACGGGTATTAATTCCATGTTTGCCTATATTTTTCTCCGAGATTGGTTTGCTAACCATTATATCATTGAAAGAGAGGAACAAAAATCAGTAGATCTCTTCATTGAGAAACAATATCTTTATTGTTTTTAGAGATGTGATCAAGCGATCAGTAGGAGAAACATTCAATCAAATTTGATGATGAATATAACCAGGTTATATAGGAAGAGGAGAAATAACAGGGAAATATGAGAAAGTGAAAAAAACTGGCCTGGTTTATCACTCAAGAGAAACCCTCAAGTGACAGTCTTTTGGAAACATGCCATGTTTGAGGAGATAAATTAAAAAATTGGAAAACAGTAGCTCACCTCCTTTTGGGCAATGATCACTGAAGAATTCTGAATTTTCCAAAAGCCTGAATGCTATTGGACACACACTAAAAAACCAATCTACCATAAACTTACATTGCAAATTGAATCACCCAACTGAAAACGTGTATTTGACAGAAAGCATGAAAAAAAAAAATGCTTTTTCTAGACATAGTAAGGAATAAATGTATAAGTTTTCAACCCTCAAGGATTACTGATGCAGCCTGTATGTAGATACATCCATATTTAGCCAGACAGACCAAATTGAAATCTGAATAAACCAATGTTGATGTTGACTATGTTAATGTTTAGTTCTGGTTGATGGTTTCTACTAAGTGCAAGAAAAAGAAAAGGTAAAACAGCGGTGAAAGAAAGGAGATAAGCCTAAGATAAGATTTTTTAAAATGAAATCAAAATGGAAGAGAAAACTGTTTTTCTGTATTATTTTTATCTCCCGTGTCAGAAGAGTTCTTCAGTAATATCTTGATAAGCAATCAACTTAAGAGTCAAGGCAAAGCCAGAACTTTAATGCTTTGTTTTTCTCTCCATGTTGTCAGCACTCATCTGTAGACTCTTCCTTCGCTCTTTTTCGAACTCAGTTGACTAAGATAAATCACTTTTAATTATAGGATGAGCAAGAGCCACCCGGCAAAAAAAAAAAAGCAGCCAGAAAGGAATGAATTGTTAGTGATTTGAATAACGAACCCAAACAGTGAATACCATGAATAAAAGAATGACACATTCTTCTCAGTTTCTAATGAAGAATACTGAGTTGTACCAGATTGCTGAGTGACATTATGTATTCTTCTTATTGTTTATACATTTTTCATCTGTTATCAACTTTCAAGATTATATATATATATATATATATATATATGTGTGTGTGCTAGTTTGTGTTTTTGAGAAAAATTTACATATGTCTGTTGGCAATGGAATAGGAAGATAGCTGCCAAGGCCTTTATCATTTCTTTTTTTTTAAAGTAGTATCATTATTCCTAGACTGAAGTTTAAGACACCTTTGTTTTTCGTATGCACTAATCCTCTGTGAAAAACCTCCTCCTGCATCTCTCAAAAGGTTTACCACAACAACATCATTGCATAGAGCTTTTCCGTGTTTCATATTCTCAAGTGCAAGTACTTTTTTCAAATCTGTTCATATATCTGGAATCTACCTGAAGGTCGGGTTGTGGTACTTATTTTTTTTTTCAGGTATATAGGTTTGCATAATACTCTTTGGTTATTCTAATCATCTTGTCCCTTTATTTGATAACTTTGCATTCAAGATACTATCAACCAAAACTGTTAACATAAGTTTCTTCAGTTTTCAAGTTTGTCTGGCTGGCAATGGAGCTAGGGGACTGGAAATTTTTACATTTTCTCCTTATCATATCAATAAAAATGTTATCATTTTTCCTTTATCAAACCCCACTCCCTCTTGATAAGTTTTTCCTGGGGGGAGGGATTTATCATGTAAGTTTATATTAAATTGGTTATTTAGTTTGTATCCATACCGCAGCATTTTTTAAAATAGAAATCGGGAAGGGTAACTTATTTGTTAATACCCCGTTTTCTAATTGATCATCCCCAACGCAGTATGCTACCAAAAGACGTGGGTCAAGTGATGGCTTCTACTGAGTCACCAACTAGACCTGTCATGTCTTATAATTGACCATTTTTCTTTTAGTTTTTCTCTTTTGATTTCATCTCTTAGTTTTTAGATGAGTTTATACATCTCTATAAGATGCTTTTTTTTACTTGGTTAGTCAGTTGGTCCCAGTTATTTTAAACAAAAAAAATACGGAAGGAAGAAGTGTGATATTACAAGCTGTGATGTCATTAAAAAAACATCAATTCCAATCAATTTCTTTTTTATCAGCTGCTAATGTTACAATAGAATGTCTGAGGTCGGCATTTTTGTATTTAAAAAAACAAAAGTGGACAAAAATGTCCAATCACAATCTTCGAGGAATATTTTCATATCAAAATATTTTACAAGTATGAAAATCAATTGACTCAAAGAGAGACTACTTGTGCTTCTTCCCCCACCATTACCACTAAGGACGATGGATGCATCGTTGAACTTCTTGTCAATTCCATCTTTCTCCTCTTTGTGATCAGTTGTAATATTGACTGAATATTTCCTTTCGTTAATGTTTTTATTTACTTTACTTACCATCTCTGCAGCTACTTTAATTACAATTGTCAGATTGTTACTAATATTCTGTATGTCTCTTCCACTATTCCACAAAGCCTGGAATATCCCTTTATCTGAAATACAATGATGTTTTCTGTGATCCTATTAGGACATATGTTCTCTTTCAGAATCATCTCATTCCTTCCATTTTTTTTTAAGGAGAATTTGACTCTGCAAGCTATTATTCTACGTTTGCTTCCTGTAATGACTTTGTTTATGATGGAAAATATCTTTAACAGTATTGACATTAAAGTAATGTATAACTGTAATATCACAAGGATGACCATAATGATAGAGGATGAAGATTCAGAAAAGGTTGGGGAATACATCTACTGAGAACAGGGGAAGAAAACAGTGTATTACGATTGGTTAGAAAGCTTCAAGTGAAAGCAGAGAGACATTAAAATTTAAGAACATTTGAAATAATAAAAGGCATCAACAACATCCCGGCTAAAATTCTTTATAATAATTGAAAAAAAAAAGACATGTATATGTAGACAGATATAGAGTACAGAAGAAAAAATTCAGAAAGGAAAATCTTCAAATCTTCACATAAAGAATTGTCAACAATCTGAACGAATTAATGGATCAAGATCCCAAAATAATAAAAGCTAACACTGAACAGCTTTAAAAATGAATGCAACAATTATACATTCAACAAAAATAAGCTTCTGAAAAATACAAATAACAAAATTCTCTAACAGAAAGTGACATACAAATATGAATATGTGCAAAGATAATCTACTTGCTACGTATCTTATTGAAAAGAACCTCACCGATATGCTTAAAAACAGAAAGAGTACAATGGAAGAATTATACTAGCTATGATGCAGGAATATGAAACATAGATACTAAAAAAATCACTTGTACACAGACAGTCACACATAGATCAATGGAAAAAGCAATGCCAGGAATGTCTGAGAGATAGAAAAAGGTGAATATGGATCTGAGAACAAAGAGAACTTCAAGAGTAGATAGAGGAAACATCAAAGATTGGTGGACCAAGATAAAAGATACTGTAGAATTACAATTATCTTTTGTTGGTGCTTTTATCACTCCATGGGGTATAAAAGATATGATAAGTGTATAATAAGTGGATCATAAGTACTTTGTTGTAACTGTGTAATCTGACCTTATGATTCTTGTAAGATACACATTCTAATAATCTGATCAAATGGCAAACCCAACTCGACTCCAGAGCAATAATTCTCATACGGTAGAAACTTAGCTCCTGGGGAAAGAATTTCCTAAGGGCAAGAATTCTAGCTTGGGGAGGAATTTCAGCAAGGGGAGAAACATATAATGTTGCCCATAAATGAGTGCACCCCCAAATTTTTTTTATTTTTTATTTTTTTTAGATACCTGATTTTCCACTGAACGAAACACAGCAGGGGTTTATTATTTCTAGTGTAATATCATACAATCAAAACAAATATCAAGTTTTATTCATGACTGAATTCTACAGCATTCAAACTCTGTCAGGGTGTACTCATTTTTCTATGGCAGCATATTAATATTTTTGGTAACAGAGTTTGAATATTTGGGCATAGATGATACCTGATAATATTGATTAATGAAATCCTGCTTGGTATTCATCATCATCATCAAACTTTTAGCATCTGTCGTTGAAAATAAACCTTTCCCAAGATTTGCCAGACCTCTCTATCATAGGCACTGCGGAGCTAGTCATTATTTGCTTGTCACGCCATCTTATTTTCTGCCAGCCACAATTTCACATATGATCTCTTGGGACCCACATTATGAGTCGTGATGTCAGACAGTTATCTGACATTCTTGCAACATGTATAGCCCATTGCAATTTGTGTTTTTTAATGGCTTCTATGATATCTCGGACTCTTGTTTCCTTCCTGATATACTGTGCTGTCTTGTGATCTCTCCATATAAAGTTGAGCATGATTTTCTCCTTGCATGGTTTTCAGTTTGAGGGTCAATCTTTCCATTTGGTTCCATGTTTCAGCTCCGTAGGTGACTACCAAGAAGATGTACTGGTTGTATATCCTTCTTTTTAGGACTAGCAGGATTTTTGTGTTCTTGAAAGTTGAGCTTGCTCTACCAAAAGCTTGCCAACCTAGTGTGGTTCTTAGCTTGATTTCTCCTTTCACAGATTTCATGGAGATTTGTTTTCTTCGCGCAGATGTAGTGTTTTATTTTCTTCAGTTCTGGGTTTTTGTCTTTTGATCATTGTATCTTTGTCTTAGGCATGTTTGTTGCACATGATATTCGTTTTGCTGAAGTTCATATGGAGATCAACATTTTTGCTTGAGAAAATTGACTTTCTATTTCAACTAAGCGGGTAGAGGTGTACTCATTTATATGCAATACTGCATAATAGAAAGTAGTATTTTTTTTGACAATATATCTGATAATTCAAAATGGGGGGAGGGAGTGAGAAAAGCTGGGATCAAAAGAGGAGGAATCTGACCCTAGAGCTCAGAGTAACACTGCTCTGGAACCATAAAATTCATACAGGGCCTGTTTTCATATATATGTATATGAATAAATGTATGCACATGTATATATAATTATATTATAGATTTGATATTTATCTGATATATCAAATAGATTGGGAAAAGCTAAATCGAATCAACCAATAACTGTTTATTGCATTTTTATGGGACAAAAAACAATGACCAATTATCTTTGCATTGTATTGATTCTTCATAATCTGTTTAGTCAAGTAACACAAATAAGTAGATAAGTACAAAATGAGGGAGCAAAGCCTAAATCAAATATCGTGCAATAATTTGGTAAATTATATTTCAATTCAACAACCATCTTTGCATTGATATTTGATTATTTTCTGAATAATTTCTCTACTTTATTTTGATTAACGGAGACAAATCGAAATGTAAGGGAGAGAGTTGAGTAGCAAAAAGTTTGCATATCTTTGAAACCATTGAATTTTGCTGTTTTATATGTACGTACGTATGCATGCATGTATGTATGTGTATATATATATATTGCTTATCTTTGGAACCATTGAATTTTGCTGTTTCCACAAATGTATATATGTGTATATATATATATATATATATATATATATATATATATATATATATATATATTATGGGCCTTTACAAAACAAGTGGCTATTTAGCTCAATGGTAAGAGCAAAGGGGCTATCCTATTGGCCAAAGGTTCAATTCTTGCATCAGCCCCATTTTCTCAGATTCTTTGTTTGAGGCTAAATGATGCATTCGCTGTAACAATATATATATATATATATATATATATATATATATATATATCATTGGTTCCTGAAGTTTACCTGTTGTGAATATGGCTGTATCCATAGTTCTATCAGTGAAATAGTCCAAAATGAAACCCAATCTTGTCTCGACAATAACTTTCATGCCATCCTGTATCATATATTTATACAGACAGGGACCCAGCGGGGAGATCCATCCCTAATCAGATCAAGCAAATACAATTTTCTTTAAAACTCCCAAGTAATCATAAATTAACCCTCCAAAGTGTGTGTGTGTGTGTGTGTATATATATATATATATATATATATATATATATATATATATATATATATTGCCAAAGGACTGATGAAGTAAAACGAAAGTATTTGGACCTGACCCCTGCTAGAAATCCTGGATCCACCCCTGATAGGGTAGCAAGCAGAATTAGATTTAACTTTAAAATGGAAGGAAACAAAATGATCTTCGAGGAGAAAAAATGCCCTTTTAAAATAGAGAAGATTTCCAGGTAGCAATAAAGAGCAGATTCAAGGCCTCATTGAATCATAAAAGTAGCATAGAGTGAAAGAGAAAAAATCTAAATATCATCCAAGTTTGTAGGTGGAACAAATAGAAACAATAACATAGGAAATACTCAGATAATTTTTAGAACTACTTAAAAATATGAGAAAAATTGTAATAAAGACAAAAGAAGATAAAATCAAAAGAGCAGAACTTAATAAACAGAAAAAATGAGACAAGATAAACAGAAAAAAAAACATGGAGAGGATAGTAAAAGCTATACATAGGGAAGAGCTTGAAACGTGCTCGAGCTGCAGACTGCACTGGGAAGTGGCGGATGCTTGCATCAAAAGGCACTGAAGGAAAAATTAATAAAAGTAGGGACAGAATATTAAGAATAAGGGAAGAATACCTCCAGAACCACAATGCCTCCACGATAAGAGTACAACTGACCTAGATATAACAATGGATGAAATAGTTTTTGCGCTTTGAAATGTGGAAAGTGAAGATACCCCAGTATCACTACAGACTAGTGTAATTATTCACTCAATTCATACAAGAGAAGTAAGCGCCCGAGAACTTCTGTCTGGGAATAGTGATCCCACTACACAAAAAAAGATGATGGTAGAAACGTTGGCAATTACTACACAGTGAATGTTTGGTAGTGAGTAACAAACTGTTCTTGAAAATACTTAGAAATAGATTAACAAACACTTTGGAGGAAAACCAATTTTATGAGTGGGCGGGCCATAGAAGTGGCTAATCAACAATAGACCACTTTCACACTTTGGACCAGCTAATCAAAAAGACATAATACAACAATCTACTTGGTTTGGCTTCAACTCATTGCAAGAACAAGATATAAATGGATAATATAAAAAGTAATGGATATAATGAGAAAATAACACTGCAATGATTACTCATTGAAGATACTAACAAGATGAACATTAGAAAGAGAGTGAAACAAAGGGAGATAATACCACCAAAACTCTTTACTGCGAGAGTTGAAAGCATCTTTTGAAAAATAGACTGGGAAAGGTGTGGGAAAATATGATTGTCATCATCAGTCTGTTAGCATCTGTTGTTAGACATAGATCTTCCCCAAGATTTGCCAGATCCCCTATCATGTGCATTGCGGAGCCAGTACTTTTTGAATTTATCTAGCTAATCATGCCATCTTTCTTTCTGTCAGCCATAGCCTCGCACCTGTTTTCTGGGGAACTACATTGGGATTTGTGATATCTAGCAGATATTGAACATTTTTTTAATGGATGATTTAACTTGGCAACGTGTATATATATATATATATATATATATATGGCTGTCTCTAAATTCATCCGTGGATATTGTAGTTAAACACTTTTATAACCAAGAATTCAATCTCAAACTGTATTTCCTTATTTTAGATATTGAAGAAAATATCTAATTACCCGGTCTATAAAATGATTGCCTGTATATTGCAGAAGCTACTTAACCCTATAAAACATTATGATTTAAACAAATGTATCAATTGGTCGCCAAACCAGCCCACAAATTATCACCAACACCTGCAGCATCACAATTTCAGTAGATTAAAACCATCACTCAATCTTCTTGACATTTTTATTGATACAGAACTATGATGTGTACTTGACTATGACATTTAGCATAACCTGGCTCTATACACAGGCATTAATAAAAGTGAGATTACAAAGATAAACTCTCATTCAGTGGGTTATTCTAAAAGCTATTTAGTGGATTATTCTATAAAGTTATCTAGTGGCATATTCTGTAAGGCGGTCAAGCGGCTCATTCTGTAAGGCGGTCAAGCGGCTCATTCTGTAAGGCAGTCTAGCGGCTCATTCTGTAAGGTGGTCTAGCGGCTCATTCTGTAAGGCGGTCTAGCGGCTCATTCTGTAAGGCGGTCTAGCGGCTCATTCTGTAAGGCGGTCTAGCGGCTCATTCTGTAAGGCGGTCTAGCGGCTCATTCTGTAGGGCCGTCTAGCGGCTCATTCTGTAAGGCGGTCTAGCGGCTCATTCTGTAAGGCGGTCTAGCGGCTCATTCTGTAAGGCAGTCTAGCGGCTCATTCTGTAAGGCAGTCTAGCGGCTCATTCTGTAAGGTGGTCTAGCGGCTCATTCTGTAAGGCGGTCTAGCGGCTCATTCTGTAAGGCGGTCTAGCGGCTCATTCTGTAAGGCGGTCTAGCGGCTCATTCTGTAAGGCGGTCTAGCGGCTCATTCTGTAGGGCCGTCTAGCGGCTCATTCTGTACGGCCGTCTAGCGGCTCATTCTGTAGGGCCGTCTAGCGGCTCATTCTGTACGGCCGTCTAGCGGCTCATTCTGTAGGGCCGTCTAGCGGCTCATTCTGTAGGGCCGTCTAGCGGCTCATTCTGTAGGGCCGTCTAGCGGCTCATTCTGTAGGGCCGTCTAGCGGCTCATTCTGTAAAGCTATTTGTTGATTAGTGTTGTTATTGGGAGACTTTGTACCATATTGCAGCTAATTGCCTTTATTTGAATAATTCAGTTTCTTTATTCACATATATGTAAGTGATTATGAAACTAAATAGGTTTGTTTTTACTTTCAATATTCTGGGGGGTAGAATACCTTTGAGGTAGGACCACATTCCCCTTACAGTGATGTGTGTCTTCATTGTTATCATTTTTATTGTCCATCATTTTAACAGACCTTCCCCAGGATTCGCTACACCTCTCTTTCATGGGCGTCACAGAGCCAATGCTTTTTGAACCTGTCTAGTTTATCTTTCTTTCTTGTATTCTGCCATCCTTGGTTGCACCCCTGATCTCTTGGGATCCTTAGTTAGTCGTGATGTCCATCAGTTGTCTTCCATTCTCGCAACATGACTATCTCATTGCCATTTGAGTTTTCTACCGGATTCTATGATGTCTCAGACTCTCGTTTTGTTTCTAAATAAAGACTTCCTCTTGTAATGGCATTCATTCTGAACAGCATTAATGACACACATATTGTAATGGCACATTTGGTTTCATATTCTTGCAAGACTATTGTCGAAGATTAGTTCACAGCAACAGCTCATGAAAATTTCAGTGCATTATTTCAAAAACTAAAATTAGTAAACTCTCAAAATAATACAGCCTAAATTAATTATTTCTATTAATGTTTTCAGAATATTGCATCAAACTTTTCCCTGTCCAAGGTATTTTTCAAAGAAATTGTTGATACGTTAAAAAAAAACAAATAATTTCATACCGCCGTGTTCATGTTTAGCATAATTTCTTCCTGGTGCATTCATTTTATTGCTAGACCTCTAACCCATATATGGGGCATTAGACCGTGAAATGGAAATAAAAAGTAATTTCAGTCTGTACTTTTTGATTTCTCATTATTAATACACTTTGTATAAAATCAACCCGTTATAACAGTGAATTATTTTTATCTGCAAATTATAATGACATTCTTCAATACCCAAGGGTACTGTGATAATAGCAGTCTACTGTACTATTTCACCAATCATTCTATCATTTTTTTTTTTTTTTCTTTTTTCAACTGAAAATTCACCTGATAACCATTTACACTAGTCTTTTGGAATATGTCTGGAGACTTATACAGAAGTTTTTTTGACAAAATCTTTCTCTCATATATATATATATATATATATATATATATATATATATATAAGTGTGAACAATTGGGAATGAGACTCTCAGGAGTAAGAGAGTATGGAGACTTTGTTTATTAATCAATTAATCCATAAATGAATTAATTGGCGTGTTATACATATTTCAGGAGGTGTTCCCATCTTCATTAGCATGTGATGTGCGTACATTTCAGCAGTTAAAACGTTCTGGTAGAAAATGAATTAATATCCAATGTTTTGCTTTGGAAGCAAAAATGGAAATGAAGAGTAGATTCTATTAGGGTCATCATGGTCGGTGGAATTTGTTCTGTCTGTGGTGAAATCTGTGTTAATATGTTCTTACACACACACACACACACATATATATATATATATATATATATATATATATATAGCATCAATATCCAGTCATCAAAGTATTTTCTGTGGCTTTCCATGACCTTTTCAAGTTAATGGTGCATTCTATCTTAACTCATTCAGACCAGTGTTCAGTTATGTGTTATAAAGCAAGGAAATAATGAATCAATTTATTTTTATTATTTTCTAAGAAACCCCGCGAAGATGTGTATCCTTTCGAGAGTTATGATATGGGTTTCATTTATGGCAAATACAATGGTAATGTGACCTCATTATGTATTTGAAATGGCTGTGAAATTTGAAGTGCACCTTTGTGTGCTCCCGGCCTGGATAAGTCAATTAAAAGAATGAATCCTGTTTTGATTCAATTAATTCCTTCGAGGAATTTTGTGGTATCTTGAATTTGCAGTAACACTGACCAGACAAGGTGTGTTGCAAGAAGAGTGATCGTGTGAAGTTGGCTGGAGAATATGCCACCTGCAGGAGAACTTCTCAACCTATCATGGCTGTTTTCTGCATTGCATTTCCAACATTAGGATGGTATGCAGAAAAAAATACTGTTAGACTTAGTTATCTAGGTGGTCTCTGTCCCAAGCATGATTCAAATGATTTTTTTAAAACTTGTGTGGCTATGTATGTATGTATTGCACATACAGGCTGATCCCTTGTTTTCTGAAAACTGAATTCTTAGGGATCACTGCCAAACAAAAGCCAAAAGAATCAACTCTTTTATTGGTTACCCCCTTTTTTCCATTTTTAATTGATCACACCAAACATGGCATGCTGCCAAACGACATTACCTACGTGACACTTTCTACTGAGAGACTAATCAAACCTGTTTTTATGCAAGTTACTTGCACTGCGCTTTCCTTCAAGGATTTTTTCAATTCATCAGTTTTCAAGTTCTGAAGTCTTCTAGAATATTCCTTGTCCTTGAACACAAAATGTCCTTTTCAAAACTTAGCAAAACATTCACAACACATGCTTGCTCCTCTGCATCATTACCATAAGTTTCTGATTCATTACCTAGCTCTGACTACTTTTTCCTCAGATTAAATATGAAGAGAAAACCATGTCAACTTTGTATTTGATGTGCAGTTATGACTTTCATTAAAATAAAACAAAATTTTCCACAAACAATTCTGAAAAAGTATACATGCCAAATCAAAAGAGAGTAAACTTTGCACACACTTCTAAGATTTTCTTAACATTATTTCAAAAATTGTACAATTAACTTTTGCCTCAACATAGTATTTGAGACAATATCTCTATTCTCTTCACAATATTTCGTCAGATGTGATTAACCACTATTTGAGAAATTGTACTTCAAAGACAGCTTGCAGCCAAAATATTATATTTAGAAATGTCTTTTATATCATTAGATTGATATGGATATATTTGTATGGATTTGTGTGTGTGTGTGTATATATATATATATATATCCAGGTATGCCAAGTTTGCAAGACAATTTATAATGAAGGTAATAGAAAAGCATGCTTGAAGGTAAATACTCAGTCTGCAAAATTGTGCAAAACTGCAGTTAGCTAGTTGGATATTGATTAGACTATCAATAGAGGTGTGAGTGGCCTGATAGTAAGTAACACTGGAGAATGGAATCAGCAAGCTGATTTCAAACTCCTGTTGAGGCAGTTGGTATTACATTTGCGCTGATGCCCATTGGAAAAGCATATATTCACGTCTTCTCCCTTGCAGACTGGGCTATCTTGTCATGGTTAGTAATCAGTCAAGGAGACAGATAACTCTGATTCCCCAACCAATGCGTTATGAATTGTGAAGAGAATGTTGTGACACACAAAGTATAGTGGTCATCCATTGCATCCTCATCTGACACAAGCTGTTTTGCTGCTGCACCAAGGAAAACAGGCACAAGAGATTGAGTCTGACTATATACGCAATTATTCCTTACTATAATTCAAATTAGGCAAGATTCATGACTTCAGACTCTATAGAGTACCCCAGCTGCTGCACCTCTCGGAACTGAAGTTGTGTTAATCTCCAAACATGATGATGATACTATCATAGAGTTCCAGATTATTTGAAATCAATTTTCAATATTATCTCTTTCCTTGTCAATGCTCCTAATTCATCGGTGGGTATCAACCATATAGATTAAACAGTATACAGAGAAAATTTCATGTAGAAATTCATTTAACAACTATGAATCAGGCTACACACATTGATCCACTCTCATACAAATAGAATTTATTTTGTTTGTATATTTTTGGCTTGAAAGATTCTGTTTTCTCTTGCCTAAAAGATATTTTACTTTTATTTTCCAGGTAAGCAAATATCACTTTGTTTGGAAAAACCCTGAAGGTAACTCCAAGATAATTTCAACCAACTGCAGGTAATGTTTGTGAATTCTTTGCAAATCTACTAATTGTTGAAAGGTGTTGTTAGCTGTTGGCGATTTCTTTTTGCACTGATCAACACAAATCTTGTTCTTGGCATTTTGATCACTACTAAATGAATAGGTCAATTGAACAACTATAGATATCAAAGATGGCAAAGGGTGCTATCTCTTTTTATATGAACATATGTTGGTGTATGTTCCAGCACTCCTGGCCATACTGTTTTGTTCACAGACTTGAAAATTGGTATCAGTGCTCCACAACACCCTTCTAGAACTTTATTTTTTGAAAAAAAAAAGCTTTTGGTGAGGATAATTTTTAAGAAGTTCTTTTTTTTTTTTGCTATGGACGTAGAGGGCTGAAAATTTAAACATCAACTCCTTTTTCTGTTTGGAAATAATTTTTCAAAATTTTTCGAATCCCCCATACCTCAATAGATTTTGATAGGGTAGTTCAAGTTACAATGTATGTTTATGCAAAATTGGTCCCTTGGTTTATGTCCAGCAGAGTTCATTCTTATTTTGAGAAAACTATGACTTTTTAGTGACCACCACCCGACAAGACGTGAGAAGTAACTTAATCATTGTTCACCATTTTTTTCTCATTTTTTAATTGATCTCCCCCGTAACAGCATGCTGCCAAAAGACATTGGTCCCATGATGGTTTTTACTATGTGACAAACCAGACCTATTTAATACTAAATGTTTATTTAGCCCATGTTACCATGACGTTTTTCTCTTAACATACCTTGAACGATCATTATAGAATAGAGGATGCAGATCAGGAAGAGGTGCAGGAATACAATTGCTAAGGGCAGGTGTTAGGACTAAAGACATCATAAAAGTGAAATGAAATAGTTGTCCTCAAAAGAAGTAGAAATCAAACAAAGACTCACTGGAGGATGGCAAGCATTCAGTCGAGCAAGCTCAATCTTTAAGAACAAGAAAATCTCATAAATCTAAAAAAGGTGGATCTGTAACGAATGATAATCATCTCTTGGAATTGAAACATGGAACCTAATCAAAAGATTGATCCCCCTAAAACTGAGAAGTATGCAATGTGCACATGAGAGAATCATGCTCAAAATCATATAGAAAGATCACAAAATAGCACAGTATATTAGAGAAAAAAAAAAGGGTCAGGAATATCATAGAATCCATTAGAACAAACTTTGATGGCAATGGGCTGGTCATGTTGCAAGAATGGTTGACAACTGATGGATGACATGGATCCCCAGAGATCACATGCAAAACTGTGACCAGCAAAAAAAAAAAATAAGATAGCGTGATGAACTAGACCAAATCAAAAAGTATTGGCTCTTCAACACCCATGATAGAAAGCGCTAGCTAATCCTTGGGAAGGTCTATGTCCAACAACGGATGCTAAAAGGCTGCTGAAGATAAAAAGCACCTTGGCTATATACTCTAAACATGAACAATATACAATGAATGTAATACTAGCTATAATATACATGTGTAAAATATGAAGACGAACAAAATGACTCAAAAACAAACCCGCTCCCACTAAGATCAATGGAAAAAGCAATGCTAGGAATAACCGTGAGAGAACTGACCAATAATGATTACTTATATGTAAGTTTGGTCTCGAAAGTATCCAACCATTTGATATTAACAAAAAAACCCAACTCTGTACAATGGTGTCTTGGTCGATCTTCAAAGTATTCTCCTTAGGACTGGCACGCATATAACTCAATGCCCCTTTGATTTTTCAAAACAAAGTCCTCTTCTTTGATCACCATCAGCCGCCTCGAGGTGTTCTTCGTAATCTTAGTCTGAGATATCCCCCAAGATATTTAGAATGGTTGGATACTTTCTACTCTGATCTTGTACAGCATACCACCACTTTAATGGAGACAAGTAAAATGTTTGGGGGTGCAAGTGGAATAGTAGTCGATAGTGACAATGGGATCGGCTAGCTGAATTCAAAATCTGGCTGAGACTGTTTACATTCACTTCACACTGGTGCCCTTGGGAAAAGCATGAATCCATCTATTTTCCCTCCAGCTATAGGTAAAAAAAGCAGGATACGCAATTATCTAGCCTTGGGAGGCTACCAGTTTGGGAGAATGACAAAATCAAAAAGAGGAGGAGGCAATAGGGAACCACTCCCCTATCCTTCCTAATAATAAAAATCGTAAGGCTCAGTTTAAGCCTTGAGGAGCCATGATTGCCAATGTCCTGAAGGGATATAGTGCTTAGTGAGAGAGAGAGAATAAATTGATTATCCATCCATATTCACACACTCCACTTATAGAAATATTGTTTATCAATATTTAACATCTTTGACAAAGAAATTCATCAATATTTATTAATAATCTTCATTTGAATCTAATAAAGATGTTTTGTTTTGTTTTTTAAAGTCGATATTCCTGTGCAATTGCAGGGTTCATTTAGATAACCATCCAACTGAATACACAGACATAATTCCATAATTCAAATGCCTGAGAGTAACTTGTATTGGAAAACAGGTTTGGTTAGTGACTTCATAGAAACTGTCACATAACCAACGTCTTTTGGCAGCATGCCATGCCGGAGGTGATCAATTAAAAAAATTTCAAAATGGCTGGTCAATCAATGTGTTACTTCCCTCGCCTTTTGTTCGGCAGAGATCATAAAAATGTCTGTTAAAAAAAAACAGCATGTATGCTGTTATACCCAAACTAAGGGATAATTTTAGGATAAACTTACATTGCAAAATCAACCCCCAACTGAAAAGCTATTTGGTTTGGGGAGTTTTCAAAAACAAAGAAAAAAATTTTTTTCTGGACATAATAAGGAGTACATGTTTGAATTTTCAGTACTCTTGTTTTATATTAGCTGCCTGTATACATGATACATACGTACATAAATAGCCAGCTAGACCAACTTAAAAACTGGAGAGACTTATGAGGACAGTTTTGGTTGACAGTTTCTAACAATCCAGGAATCTTTATAATCCACAGTCCTCATTTAGCTGATCAATGGCTTGAAAATATTTCAGAATTATTAAGCACTGTTGAATATGATCCCATGAAGAAATTGAAATTCTGGAAAGATATGAGAATGATGTTATTAATTCCACATGGCTACAGTCCAGCTCAAATAAGATTCCCAGAGAAAAATAGGATTATGTGCTGAGAAGAAAACCAGGTAACATTTTGCATTGGATTCTCTTCTATAAATAAAACTGTCAGATAGTTGAATTGAGACTACTCTCACTGCCAGAGGCATATCTGAAGAAAGAGGGGGCTTTTTGAAAATGCCCCTGGGTCACCAATGGAGGGGGTCTACCAAAAAAGCTTCAAAGATTATAGTTCACTGACTGCATTTCAATTGACATTATACAATGATGATATATATATGCATACATCACTTGCACAATTAATAATTCAGCCGTTGGGGTTGTTTTTCACCAATTAAGTGATGTTGCATGTTCCTTTATAACAAATTTTCCTTTTTCATCATTAAATCGTAAGATGGGGCCCTCTTAAATAGCCAAGACCTGTAAGCCCCCAAATCTCTACCCTAAGCCCCTATTCCTGCCATTTCTATTTGTCTGAGGGCCAAGATGTAGAAATGATTGGAAGTTGAGTGACATTTGTAGGGCTTAATTGAGTAAGTCAAGTGAATGACACATAGGAGACATGTGTCAAGATTCAAGTTACCTTAAGTTTTTTTGTTACTATATCCATTGGATTCAAATATATTTAATGGAAATAAATTGTGTCCAGTCCATGCTAAGAACAGTTCATAACAATTTCCACAGGAACTAAAACCAGATTTTGTTGAAATTGGCTATTAGAGTTTTAATTAGTATAATTAACTAAATAGTTTGAACAAGCTTCTTGTGCTATCACTTGATAATTGAAATTATTTTTCAAAAATTCTATACCAGTTTCTTCCCCTAATGTGTGTACAAGATGAACTTATTAGTATGAATATTTGTTCAGCAGAAATACTTGAGTAAATAAACACTCTCCAATCTAAGGGACTTGACTTAATATTCATCATCATCAGTTTTTTAACATCTGTCTTTGGACATAGACCTTCCCCAGTATTTGCCTCAATTCTGTATCATGGGCGTAACGGAGCCAGTATTTCCTGAATTTGTCTAGTTCATCTCTCCATCTTGTGTTCTGTCACTCAGTTTCTCCTGTGATCTCTGGGGATCCATGTTGTGAGTTATGTCCATCGGTTGTCTTTCATTCTTGCAACATGGCCTGCCTATTGCCATTTTAGTTTTTTGATAGTTCCCATGATGTCTTGGATTCCCGTTTTCTTCCTTATGTACTATGCTGCCTTATGATCTCTCCATGTAAGGTTGAGTATGATTCTCTCATGTGCACGCTGCATGCTTCTCAGTTTTATTATCATTTTCAGCCAGCCACGATCTCAGGTGATCCACATTGTGAGTTATGATGTCCAGAAGTTGATTGACATCTTTGCTACATTTCCATTTGCGTTTTATAATGGATTTTATGATATCTCTGACTCCAGTGTTTTCTCTAATATACTGTGCTGTCCCAGATAAAATGATTTGAGTTTTTGTCGATAGAAAAAATCATGTCAATTTCTGAACATAGCTAAATTACAGACAGAAAATAATTTGTCTTTGAATGTTAACTACTTTTTCATCATCCGTCATTGGACATAGACCTTCCCTAAGATTTGCCAGATTTCTCTATTGTGGGCGTTGCAGAATCAACACTTTCTGAACTTCTCTAGTTTGTCATGTCATCTTATATTTTGTCGACCACAGTTTTGCATGTGATCTCTGGAGATCCACGTTGTGAGTTGCAGTATCCAACAGTTGTCAGCCATTCTTGCAATATGACCAGCCCATTGCTATCTGAGTTTTTAATGGATTCTGTAATATCTCAGACTCCTGTCTTTTCTCTTTCATGTTGTGCAGTCTAGTGATCTCTCCATGAGACATAGAGCATAATTCTCTCACATGCATGTTGCATGGTTCTCAGTTTGACGGTTAATCTGGTTTCATGACTTTTTCTGTGCAGTAACCACAATGCCACTTCTGACCCCCACCCAGCAAAATTATATAAAGAGGCAATTAATCTGATCTCATAAAATGGATGACTACTTAAATTGGTTTCTTCAGTTTTTAAGTTAGTGTGGCTGGGTATGTATGTATGTATGGTATTTAGAGGCTGTACCAATATAACAAGAGGACTGAGGACTTAAACATTACTACTTATTATATTGCAGAAAAATGTTTTTAAAAAAAGGTTGTTTTTTTCAACCCCACCCCATAAGCTTTCTGTGGAAGCTTCAATTTGCAATGTAACTTTGTTAAATTTATCCTTTAGTGATGACTTTTTCTGTGATATAGTATCTGTTCTTGCAGATAAACCTTCTCAAAGATCCACCAGATCTCTCTATCATAGGCATCATGGAGCCAATACTTTCTGAATTGATCTAGTTCATCATACTATCTCATTTTTTGCATACAATCTGTGGAATCTATGTTGTGAATTGTGATGTCCAGCGGTCATCTGACATTTTTGCAACACTAGTTCATCCTATTTTTTAATTGACCACGACCGAAACAGCATGTTGTCAAAAGATGGTGGTCACGTAACGGTTTTTATCGAGCGTTTAACCAGACTTTTTTTTTAGCCTTGATGTTTCTTGAATGATGCCAGAGAAACAGTCTCTGTACTTACCTGCAACACTTATAGGATACCATTTTCCAAACCAGCATGGTTTTTCTAATATCTCTCGTCTTTCTCCTTTCTCTTAAGTTTTTTTTCTTACTTTGTCTTCATTTCACTTGTTCTTCGCGCAAACTTTTCTGAATCCCTTGTTTTATTCATCCAGTGCCTTCTTCTTGATTGCAAGCCCACTCTTCCTCTTTCCCCCTCCTCTTGTTTATTCTTTTCCTCTCTTTTTACTTCCTCCCTGTTTTGTTAAGTCTCTCTCTCTTCTTTTCCTCCTCCACCTTTCTATCCTTGTTAATTTTTCTTTCTTTCTCTCCTTACCTCTTCTCTCTCCTCCCTATTCTTATTCATTTGAAACCGTTAACATAGGTTTCCTGAGTTTTCAAGTTGGTCTGACTAGCTCCCTAGGTATGTACGATGCAAACCGGCCACATCAATAAAGCTGAAGGGCTGAAAATTTCAACTTTTCTGTTGATCATTCCTTTTCACCAATTTTTCAATCGATCACTCCCAACACAGCATACTGCCAAAAGACGTTGGACTCTTGACAGTTTCTATTGAGAGATTAATTCTCTTTCTGCTTTTCTCCTACTCAACCTCTCTATTCTTGTTTACCCTTTTTCTCCTCTCCTTCTTTTCATCCTCCTCCTTATTCTTGCTAATTATTTTCCTTGTCTCTCTTTCTCTATTTTTCTTGATCCTTTCCCTCCTTCTCTTCATTACCCCCTTCTACTAGTCTGGCTTAAGCTTGTCTTTTTTCTTCTGCATATTTCCCTTTTCTCTCTCCTTTGTATTCTTGTAACACTTCTGACTCTTTCTTCCTCTTCTTGCTTAAACTACTCTTATTCTTCTCATCCTTCCCAAACTAGTTTTTCCTCTTTGTCTTATCACTTTCTTCTCCTCCTCATTTTCATTTTTTCTTTCCGTAATATATATATAAGTATGTATCAAAGTAGCTATTTTCCATTAAATTGGTACGCCAAACAATTGTTCATTCAGTATGTTTTTTACATAATTTCAAAATTTTTAAAAAACATTCAAATAGACTAAGTTTCCTCTTTTTTCATTAATTTACATCCAAATATATAAGTGCATATACAGGTAGTGGTGTTTGATTAACACTGATGGTGTGCCATGTTATTAAAACTTTTCTTTCTTTTTTTTTTTTTTTTTTTTTTTTTTTGTAAAATCCTTGAAATTGTTCCATGACAAATAACTGATGATCCCAATAGGAGAGAATTTATGCATAGTACCATGATAATTGAGTACATTTGAAATAGAAAAAACAGTGTAAAAGTTGTATGAATTACATTAACAGATTTTGGGAAATAAGTGACATAAAAATATTTTTGAACTTGTTTCTCAATGCTTGCTATCTAAAGCTGTAATTCTTTTAAGATTATATACATGTGTATAGATGTGTGTATATATATAATTATCATCATCAGAAAAAGGGTATATAATTTGACAATGTTTATGAATGGATTATACTATTTGAAACTGTATCTGAAATTAACTCCGATTGTTACATGAAAAATGAGTCATTAGCCCTTGACAGCTTAAAGAGAAATAGCAATGAAATAAAAATGAGGCTGTTACAGAAATCAAACTTGCAACCAATAAGGTAGCCACTTGATTGCAGTGTCGCTCTTTACCATTGAGCTAAACTGCCTTCCAAAAGGCAGAGGCCCAAGTAACTGCTTTGCCTCCACTCTTTTCATTTTATTCATTCACTGTCCATGTCTGCACTTATTGTTTCTGACAGGGACGATCATTATATTATAATCTGATGGAAGGTCATGTCAAATAGTTTTAAATAATATAAAGTATTCATGAAATATGTGCGTATGACTATATATATATATATGTATGTGTAAATAATAGGGAATGAGACAGACTCAGTATATGGAAACTTAATTAATAAATCAGTTCATAAATGAATTAATTAGAATGCTATGCATGTTTTGGGAGGGGGTCCCATCTTCAGTAGCATATGTGTACCTTTCAGTGCTTAAAAGGTTTCCATAGAAAACAATTTTAACATCAGATGTTTTGCTTTAGGAGCTGAAATGGAAATCAGGAAAGAGGATTTCTTTTGGATCATAATGATGAGTTAGGACTGTGTTCTGTCTGTGGTGAAGTCTGTGTTGGTATGTTCATGGATTTCTTTGTAGCAGCAGTAGCAGATCTTAGAGCGGCCTTTGGCTGCCATGGATACTATGGAGTTGGATAGTTGTTTAGTATTGGACTGTGTGGGTACGTGATGGGTAAGGGATAGTCCAGATATAGGCATAATGAGTTCCGTGCATAATGAAGTATCTTTAAAGAACTTTGGATACATATGATGGGGGTGGGGTGTGGATGTTTGGTTGTTATCAGTGGGAGGATTGTGATGTGAGAGATCGGTATGGTTAGAGTTGTTAAGTTTAGTGTTGAGTCCGTAAGGGGAGAGAGTTTCAAGTTTGTTAATCCACATATCTTCATGTTGTTCTTGAATTATCTTTGTGTCTGTAGGTCTATTTTTTTATGATTTTCCAATGATTGTGAATCTAGTGTCTGTGATAAAATTATGTCCAGGGATGTAGAAATGTGGTTCTACTAGGAGTAGGTTTGGATGATTGGGTAATTTGATCCTGTGCTCATAGCTATTAAGTCTAATGCTGAATTGCCGCTCTCTCTCTCTCTCTCTCTCTATATATATATATATATATATATATATATATATATATGATGTAATTCGATAGGTAAGATCTGAGAGGCATGTATCTCCTACTATATAGTTTTCGGTAATTATAATTCAATGAAAAATCATCAGTGGGAGTACCAAATAACTGTTTATAATAGAAGAGTTTTAAGATAATTTGTCAGAGCAAATATAGAAAAAAACCTGAGAAAGTTCTCACTGTAGGTATTGAGAATTTTCCCCAATTTTCTTTGTTTTTTTTTTTTTACTGTATGTGCACTTATGTGTGAATGACTATATATATATATATATATATATATATATATATATATATATATATATATATAATGTTTGTGTGTGTTTGTATGAGTAAGAATATCATGTGCAAAGTGTTTGTGTATACATTTGCCAAGGGAAATTTGAGCAGCCTAGCAACAAGGTATCTTGGGTGGATGAAAATCTTGAATGGAAAACCTTTAACTAGGATTGATGTCTTCAGATGGCTGTTAAAAAATGCCGATGGTTTCACTTAGAATGCATATTGTTTCAAGTTTCTCAAGTACGTGAGAATAGGAAATTTGACCGTCAACCAAGAGACAGATTCACAAATTGAGAATTATGCAATGTGCCCATGAAAAAATTATGCTGGGCCTCACATGGAGAGACCACAAGACAGCAAAGTACATCCGGGAAAAGATGAGTCAGGGACATAATAGAATCCATTAAAAATCTCAAATAGCAGTGGGCTGGCCATGTTGCACGAATGACTGACAACCAATGGACATCACGACTCACAATATGGATTACATGCGGAACCGAAGCCGGCAGAATTTTGGATGTAGAGACAAGCTAGACAAATTCAGAAAGGACTGGCTCTACAACGCCCGCAATAGAAAAGTGTGGCGAATCCTGGGGAAGGTTGATGTCCAACGACGGATGTTGAAAGACTGATGATGATGATATCTGACAGGACAATAAGGAGAGAAGGTCAATAAATTTTAGGTGCTCCAGCAGTCAATGCAGTCAAAGGAAAAAACAATGGAGAGATAGTGGCAGACATTGGTAGAAACAGAACTGGCATCCATATGCAGAGCATATATATCCCAGCAGTCATAGAAACTACAGGATATTCAAGTCTGAAGAGTCTCAGTTCGGATATGGTGCTGTTTCTCACAATAGGTCCAATCTGAGGTTTCTACTAATGAATATTTATGTATCTGGATTGTATGATTGATGTTTGATGTCTTTGTTCAATAAAGTGTGTCTGATGAAGAATTTTCTCATGGTATGAATCGTTGATGATGTAAACAATACAAAAATAACATGTGCTTGGATGAAAGATTTAATGAAGTTGTTTACTGTAAAAATGATGGTTAACAAGCTTATTTTGCCATGGAATATCACAATCCAGATATCAGATATTATATTTATAAAAAAAGGACAGAAAAAACTAATCAAGCCTGATTAGTCACTCAATAGAAACGGTCATGTAACTAACATCTTTTGGCAGCATGACGTGCTGAGGGTGATCAATTTGAAAAATCAGAAAAAGGGATGATTAACGGATGTAACTTATCATACTTATTGCTGGGCAGTGATCACTAAAAAAAGGCCTGAATTTAAAAAAAAAACATGCAGACTAGCATAAAATTACATTGCAAATTGAATCATCCACTAAAAACCTATGTATGGGAGAATTTAAAAAAAAACAACTTTTTCAAAGATAGATATTAAAAAGTAAATGTTGAAACAGTCAACCCTCTAGCGCTATTGGTTCAGCCTGCACTTGTGATACATATACATAGCTAGCAAGCCAAACCAACTGGAAAACTGTAGAAACTTACATAGACATAGACAGTCAGGCCAACTTGAAAACTGAAGAAACCTAAACAGCCAGATAGCGAGCAAACCAGACTCACTCGAAAACTAAAGAAACCTAAATAGTCAGGTTGCCAGACCAGCTTGAAAAACACGGAAACCTAAATAGTCAGCCAGCCAGACTAACTTTAAAACTGAAGAAACCTACATAGCTAGCCAGCTAGAACCAACCCAGCAGTGTTTGTCAGGAAACTGTATTGAAACTTGAAAACTAAAGAAAACTACATGGCCAGCCAGCTGGAACTACTTAAAAACTGAAGAAATCTGTTGACAATTTTGGTAGCAGTTTCTGATAAAACAAACAACTGGTCAAAAAGTCAATGAATTATCAGAAGTGGAAAGCTAACATCAAAGGTGAAAACATCAACCAACCCAACAGTGCTCATCAGGAAACTGTATTGAAATGATTGAAAAACACTGAAATCATACTATTTATTTAATCTTCTCCTGATTTCCTCTTCAATATCAGAAATTGTCAACCACAAATATCAGTAAGATTGTCAACACAGGTTTCTTAAGTTTTTAAGCTAGTCTGGCTGGCTAGGCATCAATCATGCATACAGGCTGCAGCAATGGAACGAGAGAGCTAAACATAAGAACATTTGCTTTTTATGTCTTGAGAAAACTTCTTTATTTTTTTTCCAAATCTTCTCGTCCATATCTTGTAGCATTGACCCTTGTTTTCTGAAAATTCAGACTTTTTTAGCAATCATTGCCCAACAAAACGCAAGAAAAGTAACTTACTAATTGATCACCTCCTTATTCCAATTTTTCAATTGATCACCCTGCTCCAAAAATACGCTGCCAAACGATGTTTGTCATGCAGCAGGTTCTACTGAGTAACTAACCGTAGCTTTTTAATTATTTTTTTCAGCTAATTACCTTCTTGATATTTTTGTTTCTTGTCTGACAAAATTTGAAATCATACCTGGAAATGTTTGTTTTTTTTCTAAAAGTGTGAAGAGATATTTTTATTAAATTTAGCAAAGATAATGTGAGCATTGCATTCAGCTGTTAATTACATATTGTGGTGGTGTGAGTGACCCAATGGTTAGTGAAATGAAAAATGGAGTCGGCAACCTAAGTTCAAACTCAGGCTAAGACAGTTTAGTCACTTTGCACTAATGCCTTTTGGAAAAGCATGAATTCAACTCTTTTTCCATAACCCAGATAAATAGGAGGGCAGACTAGTCTCTCTCTAGCCACGGTTGGCCGCCAGTCTAGGAGATAGACAACTATTACTCCAAACCAAGAATGTGACGTACAAAGTATCCTTATAATTCACTGGATGCCGGACTGTCTTCAGTGGTTCTGACTATACCTATCCACTACAGCCAGGTACCTGAGAATGAGGCTGCCAACATGTACAACTCTCCCTCAATATAATTCAAATCAAGAGCATGTCATGATTTTGGACCCTGAAGCCATGGAAGAATGAAAATGACCATCACAACTTATCACTGTCTCATATCAGTCAAAGACATTTCTTTGATTTCAGTGATTTAACTGCTTATGTTCATTATAACTAACAAATACTCTGTGAGAGAAAAGAATGGTTTTATATTTGATACTCTAATTAAAAATACCCAGGTGTTCTTTTATCCACTGCCAAAACGTGGAAAATCAGAATTTTCATCGTTACCTCCCCTGCATCGTAGCTGTATGTATGACCTGATTTCCATTCAGCTCTTAGTTAGTGCATGGCATAGGCAGGTATGTGTTCTCTCTTTCTATTATCAAGTGCTCCGGTCTGCAACAACCATACAATACAAGATATCTTTCTTTTTCACGAGAAAGATTAATGCACAGAACAGGGTTACTAATTCACTTTCTGCTGCTGGATCTCATTGATTGAACAAATTCAGAAAAACAAGAATAAAATAACCGAAAATGAACAATACAATCGTTAGATCAATATAAATTTCATTTGTTTATTTATCCTTTTTTCCTACTCTAGTGGGGAAACAGAATGTAAAATACTTCCATTTGATTTGCAGTTAGCATGATCAGCAGATTTAAACCGAAAACCAGTAAAATACCTTAGTTTCATAGTCAAAGAAAACTGGCGTCTTTTGTCTCTCATTTCTCCATTATCTAGCAACAAATCAAGGTTTTAAAAATTGAAATGATATGGTTCGATGATTTTTAAAGTGCAATCTTTCCGAAAAAAAATATTCTACACAAGATTCTATCAAATTAAGGAGAACTGGACGGAGAGAATAAAAATTAAGATTATTTTTAGGCAGGAATAAGTTTAATGTGCATCTTCAGATATGTGATTATCCATTGGGCCTTCTCAGTGGTTAAGCTGATAGTTTGCCTGAGTTACCATTATTCGATAATGACCAGGATTTTAAGTGCTGGTTTTCTAAGCAAGCACTTGTAATAATAGGTTTACAATCTTAATATTATTTTGCAATCGGTACAATCGAGTACTTGTATCATGGTATGATTTTTTTAAGTTTCAAAGAAAGAACCAAGATGAAGATTAAAATTCATAAGGAACATTGCTTATTGATAAGAACAACACTTTGTCTCAAAGAAACCTTTAAGATGAAGATGTAGATTTGAAGGAAACATTGTATAGTTATAAGAACAACACCTTGCCTCTACACAACTTTGTGCTGAAAACGACAAAGATGAACTGGCAAATTCAAAAGATTTATTTCAAGAGCAATACTTCATTTTGAAGTAACACTGTGATAAAAGCAATCAAGTTGAAAATGCAAGTCAAGAAACATAATTATATATGCCTCAAAAATTCAAATTTAACTCCTTGAAAAATACCCTACAGTCTTGATTTCTAAATATTGATTAACCTTTAAGAGCCCTGAAAAAATAACTTTGAATAGTTTTATACAAAGTTTTGATTGTTTATTCATCAATCATGTAAGTTTTCGATGAAAAAATAAAGCTTTGAATTCTATCTCATTTCCTTAATTTTTGATTTTGAAACAGTCAAACATAAATATTCAATAATGGTTTCTGTCAAAAATCAAGTAGAATTTGAACGATTTTCGCAAATACAGCATTCCCCATCTTTGAAAGTAGAGTGTTCTGATAAAACCCTTTCATAAGCTGAAATGTTATAGAGACCTTCTATAAGATTTTGCTAGACCTCTCTATCATGGGCGTTGTGGAGCCAACATTTTGTGAACATATCTAGTTTGTTATGCCATCACATTTTGCCGGCCACGTTTTCACGCAAGATCTCTAGGGATGCATGTTGTGAGTCTGAATGTCCAGTGGTTGTGTTACATTCTAGCAGCATAGCCAGCCCATTGCTATTTGAGTTTTTTAATGGTTTCTTTGATCTCTGACTGCTGTCTTTTTCTCTGGTATTCTGTGCTGTCTTGTGATCCATGTGAGTTTGAGCATGATTCACTCTCGAGGAAGTTGCGTGGTTCTCAGATTGAGGAGCAATCTTTTAGTTAGGTTTGATATTTCAACTCCATAGGTGACTATCAGGAGGATACATAGCTTGTATACCCTTCTTTTTAGGATTAATGTAATTTTCTAGCTCTTGAAAACTTGTCTACCTATGGGGATTCTAACATTGATTTCATAGAGATTTATTGTGCGAGGTAAAACAGAAAAATCTTTAAAGTTCCAATACCCCAAAAATGGTGGTGATTGCATATTAGACTGTCATAGTAAGTTAGGGAGTCAAGAGGTACAGGGGAATATATATATATAGAGAGAGAGAGAGAGAGAGAAAAAAATGATTAATATATAGAGAAAGAGAAAAAATGATTACTAGAAATGTATATAGAGAGAAAAAAGTGATGAATAGAAATGTATATAGAGAGAAAAAAGTGATGAATAGAAATGTATATAGAGAGAAAAAAGTGATGAATAGAAATGTATAGAGAGAAAAAAGTGATGAATAGAAATGTATATAGAGAGAAAAAAGTGATGAATAGAAATGTATATAGAGAGAAAAAAGTGATGAATAGAAATGTATAGAGAGAAAAAAGTGATGAATAGAAATGTATAGAGAGAAAAAAGTGATGAATAGAAATGTATAGAGAGAAAAAAGTGATGAATAGAAATGTATAGAGAGAAAAAAGTGATGAATAGAAATGTATAGAGAGATAAAAGTGATGAATAGAAATGTATAGAGAGATAAAAGTGATGAATAGAAATGTATAGAGAGATAAAAGTGATGAATAGAAATGTATAGAGAGAAAAAAGTGATGAATAGAAATGTATAGAGAGAAAAAAGTGATGAATAGAAATGTATAGAGAGAAAAAAGTGATGAATAGAAATGTATAGAGAGAAAAAAGTGATGAATAGAAATGTATAGAGAGAAAAAAGTGATGAATAGAAATGTATAGAGAGAAAAAAGTGATGAATAGAAATGTATAGAGAGAAAAAAGAGATGAATAGAAATATAGAGAGAGAGAAATATGAAATGATAAATATATATATATATAGAGAGAGAGAGAGAGAGAAATAAGAAATGATAAATATATATATATATATATAGAGAGAGAGAGAGAAATAAGAAATGATAAATATATATATATATATATATAGAGAGAGAGAGAGAGAGAAATAAGAAATGATAAATATATATATATATATAGAGAGAGAGAGAAATAAGAAATGATAAATATATATATATATATATATATATATATATATAGAGAGAGAGAGAGAAATAAGAAATGATAAATATATATATATATAGAGAGAGAGAAATAAGAAATGATAAATATATATATATATATAGAGAGAGAGAGCGAGAAATAAGAAATGATAAATATATATATATATATATAGAGAGAGAGAGAGCGAGAAATAAGAAATGATAAATATATATATATAGAGAGAGAAATAAGAAATGATAAATATATAGAGAGAGAGAAATAAGAAATGATAAATATATACATAAAAACAATATATATTTCAAAATTTCTTCAATCCAGAATGCTCAATGCAGTGATGCAGAGCTAATAAATCAATTTTAGAATGAGTTCAATGTCCCATTTACAGCACGATTCGATCTGTTTCACTCAGGAGATTTTTCAAAATGGGCCATTTTGAAGAATCTACCGAGTGAAACAGATCGAATTTGCTCTAAATAGGACATTAAAGTCATTGGAAAATTTATATATACATATATATATATATATATATATATATATATATGTATATAAAAACACCATGTTTACTCATGTGCAATGCAATCCCCACTTTTTATTGCTAAAGATTAGTAATATATACATATATATATATACATATGTATGTATGTTATCATTTTTTACACTTGAATATAGTCCTACACATCAACTTCAAGCCTGATTTTTCATATTAAATTTCTCGCATTATATACAAATAGATATGATATATATAAATTGCTATGACAGATATTGGGAAATAAGTGACTGAAGTGCCACAAAAAATCTTTTGCAAGGGTTTTTTGATTATTGTTTAAAGCTGTGAATCTTTCTGGACACATATATATGTGTGTGTGTGTATATATATATATATGTAATCAACTTTTGAAGGTCCATTGCTAAAAAAGGGCACAAAAAAATCTCCCATGTCGAGCATGATTGTGCTAACCTTTGCCAGATCTCACTAGCAAATCTTTCCATCTCATCCCTCAATCTTGTGTCTGGTATATTCCTACTGCGCTTCCTGTCCCATTGGAACCTATCAGTTATTCTTTTGCTCAAAATGTCATCTTTTCTTGGCAAATGTCCAGCTCATTTCTATTTTTGTTGCTTGATGATTTTTTAAATATCCTTCTCATCCCTGTGATCCATGTTGACATTTTCCTCTCCCTTAAGTGATCCAAAGCATTCATTTTCATGGTTGTACATCAGTGCGATTCTAAAATAAGCCGTAGCTGCTATCATACATTCATTGTACACTTAATGCTTTAATTACATTGGCAAGGTGGTCTTTAATAACTCTCTATTCATACTAAAGGATTTCCAGATGATGGTTATGCATCGTTTATTTCACTTTTAAGATCTTCCTCTATCTTTATTACCTTTCCGTGGTAAATGTATTCGCCAACCTTTTCTAAAGCCTAGTGCCTTATATCTATGGTCTTTTTGGAGACTCCATTGCTGGAATTTACTTATGTCTTTGTTCTGATCATCTTTAAGTCTAGATCTTTACTTTCCTTATTTAGATCAGTTTGTATGTTTTGTAATTCTTCTGATACTTCTGACATCATGGGAACTTCTTAAAGGAATCACAAGTGGTTTGAATATTTACTATTATCTCTCCCATTCCCTCCCAGGCTTCAAGCTGGCTGTAAATAGTTGAGGTAATTATATCCCCTTGTCTTACTCCTTTTGTAATCTTTATCTTGCTTTTATCTTTATGAAGTTTAATTATTGCAATGCTATTTTTGTACATGCTTTTAATGATTTTGATGTAATCCTCATTACCACCTTTTTTACACATTGAGTTGAAGACTGTCGTATATTCTCATGAAGAAGTTGTTTGTTGCATTTTAGTTGCTTTTCAATAAGTTGGTTTATTGTATGTAGGTGGTCTGTTGTTGAATAGCTATTTCTGAAGCCTACCTATTTGTATGGTTGCTTCTCATTTAGAGTATCAATTGGTGAGTATTTTCGTGAATAGCTTATGTATGTTAAGTGATTATATTATAGGGCTGTTGAAGTTGCCCAGTCGTAGATTATCTCTTTCATTATTTCTTGTCAGAATTTTTGAGGTACTTTTCTCTCTTGCATGCACTTTGTGAATTGCAGTGCTAGTCCTTTGTGGAAGATCTCTCCTTATGCCATCCTTGCCTTGGACTTTTCCGAGTTTTGTCTTTCATAGACACAATTTCATATCATGCTATGTCTGGGATATCACAAGCATCTATCTGCTTATCATTTTGCGGTAATTCTATTTTTGATGTGTACAAATTTTCATAATATTCTTCAATTATTCCTGACAGCTTGTCCCTACATTTGATAATTTTACCATTTCTATCTTTTAGTGCAAGCATTTTCTATCTTCAGGTTGGGAATATTTTACACTCTTCCCTTTTCTGATAATCTCTATTATCATCTTCATGTTTTCCTGCTTTTTGTCTTGTCCCATAGATTTGTTCTTTAATTCAAGTTCTGCTCTTTTGGTTCTGTCATTGTTTACATTTGCATTGCATACCATCTTGGTTGCTTCTTTAATTATATTTGTCAGATATTTGCTTTTTCGCCTCTACGTTGCTGTGACTATTCCACAAGGCCTGAAATTTGATTTCTATCACTACTCAAATGATTAGGTGAGGTGGCACCAATCCAAATGTTCACCAGTAGAGAAAAGTGTGTGTGTGCATATATATATATATATATATATATATAAAATTGATCTAGAAAAAGAAAGAATTGATACCAGAAGCAGTGATTTTAAAGTTTTCTTTTATTTTCTCCCAACTGTAGTTTACCAGTATGGCGTCTACAGGAAAGAGATTCTTAATGAAAAAATGTTTATATTGTTTTAAAAAAATCACATTGCTCTGAGCAACAGAAATACCATAAATAAATTTGAAAAAAGGAAGCAAAAGAAAAGATGAATGTATCCATGGCGACATCTCCTGTTTAAATCTATCATGTGTATGTATATATACATATATAGATATATGTGTATAATATATCTACACTTATAATATAAGCATATATATTTTTTTTTCTTTTTGACAAACACACTGTTTAATCATATTTTTATGGATGATATTCCGACCTCGGCGGTCAATGTTGTTTTTAAACTGAATTAGGAATGTTATGAAAAGAAGAAAAAAATATGTATACTTATTATTACCATCCAAATAAAGATGACATTAAAATAGTTGATAATATAATATGAGTTATCATCATTACAGCAATATCAGTATTACTTTTATAATAATGATTAACAAATGTGATTGTTTGGGAAAAAAAAATGTGTCCATCACTGAAAACATATATATCTGATCACTTTAAGATCCTTCAAACTAAGTTTTAAGAATTGATCATCTTCTCCATTTGAGTAATCTTAGGGAGACGATGTTCAATTGTATAGTAAAGGGAAAGTTAAGGAAACTCGGAAGAACATAGGAATTTATTTTATTAATAAAATGAAGATTTTGTTCACTCATATGAATGCATGATCTTCAAATACTTTATTTTATTGACAAGTTAAAGGAGATATTGTTCACTTGTAAGAATGCATTAATTTTTAAACGTTTCATTTTATGGAGAAAGTTGAAGATATTGTTCACTCACCTGCACAGGCATACTGATGGGGGGATGCAGAGTGTTGGTTTGATCGGAGGGGTAACATGGTATTTTGGCAGCATCAAAAAATCAACATTTACTATTTTCTAGCTATTTTTGACTCTTAAAAAGAGCCGTGAGTGCATTTTGGTATTTTTTACATTTTTTTTTAAGCCTTCAGCAGAGCAAACTGAATCCTCAAAAACCAGATGATCCTAATAATCCTTAAAAGAAGAGTATACAACCATGTATCCAGCTCAATCTCTTATGGAGAGACCACAAGACAGCACAGTATATCAGAGAGAAAACAGGAGTAGGAGACATTATACAATCTATTCAAAAACTTAAATAGTAATGGGTAGGCCATGTTGCAAGAATGGCAGACAAGAGATGAACATTACAACTCCAAACGTGGATGCCCAGATACCACATGTGAAACCAGGGCCAACAGAATACAAGATGGAGAGATGAACTAGACAAATTCAGAAAATACTGGTTCTGCAATGCCCATGATAGAGAAATGTGGCAAATCCTGGGGAAGGTCTATGTCTAACAATGGACAATAAAAGACTGGTGATGATGATGGTGATGATGATGATGAATGCTGAAAAATTTTTCAGCTGTTAGCACTTGGATGACACCATGCCTAGGAACTGCAATGCTCACACGGTTACATAGATTTTCAAAAGCATTATCGCCTAATCCGTCACACAGCATAAATTCTTGGAAGAATTACTTTAAAAACTCATGCTTATAGCCATGTATCTCATCAATACTGAACTTTTACTTGTTTCAACAGACTAATCTGTGTATGTATTTCATCAAATAGATTCTCAAAATTTCATCATCATCATTCTTTAAATATCTGTCATTGGACATGGATCTCCCCAGGATCTACAACAATTCTTTATCATGGCCATTGCAGACCTAGTATTTTCTGAATTTCTCTAGTTCATTTCTCCATCTTGTATTCTGTTAGCCTCAGTTTTGCATGTGGTTGCTGGGGATCCATGTTGTGAGTCATGATATCCATAGGTTGTCAATCATTCTTGAAACATGACCAGCCCATTGCCATTTGAGTTTTCTAATGGATTCTATGATGTCTTGGAATCTCGTTTTCTTTCTGATATATTGTGCTATCTTGCGATCTCTCCATGTGAGGCTGAGCACAATTCTCTCATGCGTATGCTGCATGCTTCTCAATTTGCGGGTGTATTTCTTGGTTAGGTTTCGTGTTTCAGTTCCACAGGTGACTATCAGGAGGATGCATTGGTTGTATACTCTTCTTTTAAGGATCATTGGGATCGTCTTGTTTTTGAAGGTTGAGCTTGCTCTGCCAAAAGCTTGCCATCCTAGGGTGATTCTCCGCTTGCTGAATGATTAATGGTCTTGGGCTGTAGTTTGATGCTTTGAATGTCTCAAGGGATAACTTTAGCATCCTACCTTTTAAACTAGTCTGGGAGTGAGGATGATCAAAGGATCACACACACGCACACATATATATATATAATATAAATTTACTTAAAATTCAATCTTCAGGAAGTCCTACAAGCTCTTTCAAATTAAGAGTAGAAGAGTATACTAGATCTGTAACATATAGACCTTGACCGACAATACCAAGCAAAATTTTCACTTACAAACAGTAGAATCTTTTAACTATAAATAAAGATGGTGAAATTGATCTTCCTAAATTTGAGTGCCAGGCCTTGCAATTATATGATAAAAGTCTTGCCACATATCAACAGGCAAACTAGAGATTGTATAAAGCCTCATAAAAGAATACAGAGAGCCAAAACAATTAAATTATGGCAAATGATTAAATGAAATTAAAAAAAGCATTGGATATTTTGATTTTGTCTGTCAAATAAATATTGAATACCATAATTAACATTTGACATATAGCTAGAAAAATTTCTTGGATTTGTAAATGAAAAATCCATGTAAAACGTCTTGAAGACATTCAAAAAACAATTCTTGCTCCTAGAAATCTGGATAACTAAAATGCACAATGATCCAACAGGGGCTTGCTTTATTGTAGCCACCAGTTTGCAGTTCTAAACCTCTCAGCAAAGTTGTTTGATTCTTTCAAATTAATGTATAATCGACTATAAATAATTCCGTCTTGAGAGTAGATTCTTTGGTAATTTAATTCTCTTCAGGGTTGTAAATAACTATAAAAGCCCCCAAATTTGGATATTATAAATACACATAAAAAAGCTCAATCTATTTCATCGGACTACCTTAGTACTCTTTATACAAAAAATTCATGAAGATCTGATCAAAGAATAAATGAAATAATAGATGTGGGATTTGCTTGAGGAAATAGTAAATATACTGGTTTTACAACCTCAAAAGCTTTCTGATGTAAAACAAAATATGGCTAAACCTACTACACTCATACTACCCTTACGGCAATACTTAGTCATCCTATTGGAGAAAGTTACTTTTAAATAGCTAATAAATCATTTCATCATATCATAGGGATTCCAATGGGAATTGATCTTGTACCCTTCTGGGCAAATTTGAATGTACATAGATATGAATATATATTTATGATGTCTTTGATTTGAACTAATATAAAGCAAGTGTGTGCATTTCATGGTTGCAAATGTTTTATTGATGACATGTGCTCTTAAAGATGGTGGAAAAATTGGAAAATTTTATAGTTCTATTTACCCCAAAGATCTTTGAGTTTGGACATAACAGAATGCATAGAAAATTATGAGATTCAGGTATCAAAATCGTAAATGGAGTGTTTGTTGATAAAATATTTGACCAACGAGACTCATTTCCATACCATATTGTATGTATACATATTTAGAACAATTAGTATTTCATTTTGAAATCTTTTATGGAACTGTACTATAAACACCTATAAAAAACGCAGGAAAATGTTCCACACCAAACTGCAACCACTAAACATACCAAATGAACTGACCCAACCCTTCAAGCTAGAAGTACTGATTTTGTGACGCCTGTCATGTAGAATTCTGGCGTATGTTAGGGAAGGTCTATGTCGATGATTTTTTATCTGATCTCAAATACCATTGTGAGACAGAAATCGACTCGGAGCCTTTTAGGGAACAAGCAATAAAACTCAACTTAGAATTGAAAAAACAGATTTGATATCCTTACCGACAAAAATGGCACCAACATCAACGACCTCCACTGCAAAATAACAAGATGTCTAATAGAAGCTGCCAATATGTTTAAACCAAGACACACAGACCATTAGCAAAGTCTCAGATGAAACCAGGAAACTTATCGAAAAGTGCTTAAACCTCAAACCTCCAACAACCACAAGGGAAGAAATAGAACATTGAATCAATAAAAAAGAAATTAAGAGAAGACAAAAGAAGGTATACGACAGCCAGCATCTAAACCACCCTAAAAAAATGTCCGGGCCTTAAAACAATAAACAAAGCTCTCAGTATAGGACAGAAGCAAATAATTAACATACTCAAAGAAAACAGAAGCATAACAACAGAGACAGAATTGATGAACGCACCAAAGAATTTTACCAAGAACTTTACTCTTCAAAACACTGGCAGCTAAACAACAATCAGATCACGCAAGATGCTGACAATCAGTTTGAGGACTTCCAAGAAGTTACACCATGGGAGGTAAAGCAAGCCATCACACAAACAAAAAAAGGAAAAGACCCTGGACCAGATAACATCACCATCAATCTACTCAAAAATAATGGGAAGAGTGTCAACAAAAAGCCATTCTATTCAACTTGTGTCAGTCCCAAAAGACTGGAACGCTGCAATCATAATGCTTCTACACAAAAAAGAAACCCCAAAAACCACAGCTACAGACCTATGATTTACTCAACTGCATACATAAACTTTTCACGAAAGTGATTACCGACCAGATCACTAGTGCACTAAATGAAAACCAATCACCGAACTGGCTGAATTTAGAAGAAGTTACTTGACCATGGACCATCTCCATTCAATAAATTAGCTGAAAGAAAAAGTAGCAGATTGCAAAATGCCACTCACTGTAGCATTTATAGACATCAAGGAAGCATTCAACTCAGTAGAAATTCCCATGGTCATGAAAGCTATCACTCTACAAGGTGTAAACCCTATATACATCAAAGTACTGCAATCTATATACAATCACAGCAACTCCTTTATCAGGCCACATAGAGACTCTGAACCCTTCCAACTCTAAAAAGGAGTGAGAAAAGGTGATACTAAACACCCAAACTCTTCACAGCCTGCCTTGAAATGATCCTCGGACACCTGGACTGGGAGAACAGAGGAATCAATGTAGATGGCGAATATCTAAGCAACCTCAGATTTACTGACATCGTCCTTTTTTTCAGAGAACCTACATAACCTCCAACTAATGCTAGATGAACTAAACAAAGAAATCAAAAAAGTTGGCCAACACATGAACTTCAGTATAACAAAAATCATGTGCAACAATCACATCAAAAATAAGGACTCGAGGATGGAAAGACTTCAGCAGAGCAAGCTCAACTTTCAATAACCAGACGATCCTATTATTCCTAAAATGAAGAGTATACAACCAATGCATTCTCCTGACGGGTGCATGAGAAAATTATGCTCAACCTCACATGGAGAGATCATCAAACAGCATAGTATATCAGGAAGAAAACTAATAGAATCTATGAGAAAACTTAAATGGCAATGGGCAGACTATGTTGCAAGAATGGCAGACAACAGATAGACAACATGACTCACAATATGGATCCCCAGAGATAGAATACAAGATGGAAAGATGAAGTAGACAAATTCAGAAAATGCTGGCTCTGCAACGCCCATGATAGAGAAATGTGGCAAATCCTGAGGGAGGTCTATATCTAACGACGGACAATAAAAGACTGATGATGATGACTCTCAGAATATTCAAGGACCACACATGCCACATTTAGTTTCGACTTCACATCGAGGATTATTGGGTTTTTTTTTGTTTTTTTTTTTTAAATTTTTGTTAGAGATAAATGAGTTAACTATAGTGAAATAATGCATCAAAACTATCAAATATATCAATCTCAGTATAGAAAAATAAGAGAAAATAAAAAATCTAGATAATGTAACTTTCACTGACACCAATTAGTATTTTTAGTATGTTAAGAAACTAGGCGATGGATTTGGCGCTTGCCAGTGTGAAAGATCATTGAATTGGCTAAGACCAGGGATAGGGGGAAACATTGGGTTCTGGTCCATTTGTCTCACTGATAGGTAGATGGGCAGGGTGGAAGATTGAACACGTAATACTAAATACCAAATGTTTGTTGGTCATTGATAGGGATGTCTATTTGGTGTTACAACTTTTGTCCTTACCATGTATAAAAAGCTAATGCAGTTAGAAGTAATTTAGAATATTGATAGAAGCAAAATTGTGTAAGAAGTGGACAACTCAGTCTAAGTGATCTTGAAATATTTTTGTTAAATTCTTCAGTTTCTACAAAAAAAATATTTCCAATTAACTAGTAATCTTAAAGATGATGTCATAAGTTGGTTTGCATGCAGTCTGAGATTAAAATCAGACAAAATGGATTTAATATTCACATGGGTAAACACCCAAAGTGACACAAACGCAACAAGTCACATCTGTCATTATACTTACTGATTCCTCGTTATAAAATGTTTTTGTTTCAAAATATTCACTGATGTGCAGTATAAAATAACATTCATATATGATACACTATGATGATATAAAAAGATATATATTAAAATCATAGCTTAAGGGGAGGTGGTGTTTGTTCAACATTGATGGGGAGACATGTTAATATGACTATTTTGTTTTTTAAATCCTCAAAACTGTTACATGGTGAAAACTGATGATTCCAACAACAATAAAAATTCAAATTTAGTACAATGATATCAAATACTGGTTGAACATAAAATTCTATGAAAATCTTACATCATCTGTATTGACAGATATTTGGAAATAATTGACGGAAGTGATATGAATTTAAAAAAAAATCAGATCTTTAGTGTTTGAAAGTGTTAACTTTCTAGACTGATAGAGTATGTGTTTATGTTGAATAAGGGACCTGACTGGTGGCTGTGGTAGTATATTTCCCTTTGCCATCAGCAATTAGTTCAAGTCTAGTTAAAAGTTAAGGTTTTAACTGCAGATTTTAAAGGCAGGTAATCCATTTTTTTTTTTTGTGAGCCTCCAAACCAAACTAAGCAAAACATAGTAAATAATTAAAGAAATTCAACATGAAAAGCTAGATTGCAATTCTCTTGGTGTATATTTAATTAATTTTTAAAAAGAATTATCATTTTTGAATAGGGACAATGTTTTTTTATATGAAAAAATTAATTTACATGTATTCCTGTACACTCCTTGTAGAACATAGGGTCACAACCACTCCACTGCAGTTTCAGTGGCAAATAGGTTTTTTATGGGGATAGATTTGCTAGACACATGCCAAACCCTTCTCCTTTACCCAAGCTTGGGACTATCTATGTCGATTGTCAATTACTAATCTGCATTTCTGTTTCTGTTAGAGTACCTTTCTAAGATAGACTACCTCACAGGGCTCCAACTGCCCTGTTATTAACTGATAACCAGGGGGGGAATTGAATCCATACCTTTTCCAAGGACATTAGTGTGAATTGAATGCAAACAGTCCCAACAGAAATTCAATCACAGTCCACTGATTCTATTTTCGATACTAATAAACATCACGCTATTCCGAAAAGTACATTAGTAACCAATTAAGGTGTATTTTATGCTAAAAAGCATCAATAAAAATGTTTATCGGAAGAAATCTTTTTTTTTTTTTTTTTTTTGACACTGATTGTTGAATAGATTATCTTTGGCAGGGTAATATTTCACAGTGATTAAATTGCAAAGCTTTTAAAATGTCTTGTCTGTCTTTACAATTACATTGTGAGTTATTATGACAGCGGAGGTCACCAGTGTTACCCTTCAGAATGGAATGCTTTGTTTTCATGACATTGTTTAATTATGGTCCATAAAAATGACTTGAACAACAACAATGAAAAATCAAATAGGATATTTGTTTCCAGGCTCCTCTCCAATTTTTTTCTCTCTTTTTTTTCTCTCGATGAATTAGTATGCTTGAGACAGCATTCTTAATAACAGTATAGATAGTTGTCTACCTTGATATATTTTTATTTCTGTTCAAGTCACAATTTTTGCTTGACTCATCCAAGCCAGAGTTTTTGTAAGATTTACCAGGCCAGCACAACAATAGTTGGACTTAAGTTTTCCCCAAGAAACCCAGGGAAATCCTTTATCACTTTGATGGTTATTTGTATAATTTTGCCATAAATGAAATTCGAGATACGAATTTCATTTATGGCAAAATTATACAACTATAATAGCCATGTGACTTAATTATGTATTCAAAATGGCTGCCATATTTGAAAGGGCAGTGAAGTTCAAAGCACACTTATGTGCGCTCTTGGCGTGAATGAGTTAAGCCAATTCAAAGAGAAAACTGTTCATCAAAGAAACCATCCCTTTTGAGCATGAGACCAAATGCATGAAACATATGTTCATGGAACACATTTTGTTTGTACAAAGGAAGTCAGTTAGTTTTCTGGTTGGCTGCAAATATGAACACTCCCCAAACATTCTTATATAATCAGAACTTTGAAGCTTGGCTGATTTTATTCTTCTCATCTATCAGGCTCATCTGACTGCAATCAAAAATCTTCCGTTTAGTTTCCATTTTATGTTCCACAAAGCCTGAGAGTCGATGGGTTCTGACTAAAATTGAGGTTTCCCCTTAAATGATAAATAGAACGCATTTGTAAAATATTCTTTGAGGGATTAATCAATTTTTTTTTTCTTTTTGGTAATGCAGCTATCAACTTCTTGATGCATTATTTCTTCATATTTCCAATAGTTGAAATCTATTTCTGTGAGAAACCGTTAACCAAAACACTCAAGATATGTTTCTTCAGTTTATAAGCTGATCTGACTGGTGATGTACACATTTATCTATTATGCATAAAAGCTGCATCAATGGAAATAGATAAGTGAAAATTTCAACAATTACTTCTTATTATGAGAAGGTGGAGTGTTTAGGGTGTGTGTGAAATTTCCCTTCCTAAATAGGGTTTTAATCCAATGCAAGCTTATGCTGAATTGATCACTGGTCTATGCCCTGCAGCATCTATATTTTTTTTTTTTAAATTCAGAATTACAATGATCACTGCCCAACCAAAGGCGAGATCATCACTTTTCCCGTTTTTTTTTTTTTAATTAATTACCCCCAACAAGGTATGCTGCCAAAAGATCTTGTTCACATGACCATTTCTACTCAATGACTAACCAGACATGTCCATTTCTTTTTCTTTGCTTCTGATGATTAAGCTGATATCTTTCAATTATCTGTCTATAACATAATGTGTATTATCTTATTGATACAGTGATTGCAAAACTGAATCTGAGAGACTGCAAAATGTTTGTAAATTTTAAAGCCGTGTTAATGTTCAAGGACTTTTTCACAATGTATCAGATACTTTTTGTTCTAACTGGTAAATAGTGAGAGTAAAAAGTATTCAGAATATGGCAAACTTTCTGCATGCAACAGATTATTTTTTTAATCTCTGTATATATTATCAGTATTATTTATATGCACATTCATCTATTCATCTCTCTCTCCCAATATATATACACATATATATTCCATACAGTTGGAACCAACAAAGTCTGGTCATACTGTGAGGTATTGCTAGGTATTACCAGAGTAATTCATCAAGTGCAGTGAAGTTTAGATTCCTTTTTTCTCTCCCCAAACTGTGGAAATTAGTGAATGCTTGATTAAATCAGTAGACTGATTAGGATCTGTGTCTACAGCTGAAATATAATAATTCCTTATGTAGTTCCTTGATTGGCTGATAATTGATTAGTTTTGTTCAACCTGTAAGAAAAGAAGGTAATGTCAACAAGTTGGCTGGGTGGTAGAGAAAGAGTAAAAGATGAAAGATGAATTGCAGAAGAGCCACAAAGGAGAAGTCGGTCAAAAACAACGAGAAAGAATCTAAATTGACTTGCTTATGAATTTCCGCGGATTGTCCCTAATGAAATTAAGTTTGTTGTGACCAATTAACTCCCTTGTTTTTGGAACCTTACCGAAAGGTAAACTAAGATAGAATGAACTGATGATAGACGATTAACTGCAACAGTCATCGGAAAAATTCTCAAAAAAAGTAATGGTTATAATATTCAATACAGGAAGAATGCAAATAACTGCTGTGCTCAAGGTAAATGAAGACTTGATAACAGATAGGAACTAAATTGTTCAATGTCCCCAAGATTTCAACAAAATCCTCTATTACCCCAAATAAAGGACACAGAACAATGATAAAGATATACAAGTCATGAATAACTGGTTTGAAGACTTCCCTAAGATCACTCTGTGGGAAGTGAAGCAAGACATCTAACAATTTGAAAACAAAAGGATAGACAACTGGATCAGATAACATCACCATAGACCTACTCAAAAAAGTGGTAAAGTCATCACTGGGAAAGAAGCCATTTTATCTAGCTCATGTCTCTGAGCAAAGTCCCAGAAGTTTGGAACACTGCAATCATAATATTATCATTTGAAAAAAGGGTATTAAAAGATCTGAACGAATCCCGGTCAATGAACTAACTCAATTGCATCTACAAAGTGATCACCAACCGTATTGCCAAAATACAAGATGAAAACCAACTACGGAAACAGGCTGGCTTCAGAAGAACCTAATCGACCGTTGACAATTTCTATTTGGTAAATCAAGTAGAAGAGAAAGCAGCTGAATACAAAATGCCAATTGTTGTCGAATTTCTTTACTTCAAGAAGACTTTCAACTCCCCAAGGTCATTGATGCTATCATACAATAAGGTGTTTCCTCATATTTTGAAGTCTTGCAACAGATTTATCAACACAGCAGTTCTTTTATCAGGCTATATAAAGACTGAGCCCTCTCAGCTCAAAAAGGGGGCAAGACAAGGTGATACCAGCTCACCCAAACTTTTCATAGTCTGCCATGAGATTATCTTCTAAAACCTTGTCTGAGTCAATGAAGGAATCGGTATAGAGTAAGTAACTTTAGATTTGCTGAAAGCATAGTTTTTCTTTTTTTGAGGTGGGGGTGCTGAGAACCGCCATGATCCCCAAATAATGCTCAACAAACTGAATGAAGCAAGCAAGAAAGTTGATCTTCCCATAAACTTCGATAATACAAATGTTAAGTTCAACAAACATGTTGAGGGCCAAACTATCAACACAGTAAATGCTAAGCCAAAGAAAGTAGAGATCTACATTTCTCTTGGACAACAAAGTTTTATATCCTCAAAAGAAAAAAATCAAGCATAGAATCACTTTAGGTTGGCAAGCTTCCGATAGAGCAAGCCCAACCTGTAAGAACAAGAAAATCCTTTTCGTTCTAAAATGAAGGATATATGACCCATGTATCCTCCTGGTAGCCACCTATGGATCTGAAACATGGAGTCTAACCGAAAGATTGACCCGCAAACTGAGACTAATACGACGAGTACCTGAGATAATCATGCTCAATATCACATGGAGAGATTTCTAGACAGCACATTATATTAGAAAACAGTTGTCAGAGACATCATTGAACACACACGGAAACTCAAATAGCAATGGGCTGGTCGAGTTGCAAGTATGTCAGACAAGCGCTGGATATCAAGATTTACTACGTGGATCCCCAGAGATCCTATGCAAAATCATGACCGGCAATAAAAAAAAACAAAAAAACAATGCAAATGGCATATTTGGGGGATAGTCTGTCCAACGGGAGAGGCTGAAAGAACGATGATTAGGATAGATTATTATCTTTTCAAGACTTCTGTGACATACATATTTCGAGGTTATTAAGACTCTTGGGATATGTGTCCCTCAGATCTGTTTTGAAATTCTACTGGGACGAATGAGATGAATATAGATTATCACTTCGAAACTCAATTGACATATATGTTCCAGGCTTTTTATGACTGTTCGGGATGTATGTCCATTAGATTGCTTTTAGAATTCTAGTGGGACGTATGACTCACAAAAACAAAGTAAATGAGATTTTTTTTAGCCTTTACAATGGCAGACAACGAAACCGTCACACAATTGAATACGCACAGAAATTAATTTGCATTACATGACTGCAAGGCTAGACTATCTGATAATTCCAGGTTTGTCATATGTACTTAGATAAACACCAAATGGGATAGATGTATCCCATCATGATTTTGACTCGTTAAATTGTGGAAAATTTTAGATTTAATGAAAGAATGGTGATCTTTGACCATTGAATAAAAATTAACATAATTTGTTTTTACACCTTTTGGGGGAAAAAAATCACACAGTGAGCATCTCAATAGATTAGTCTTGAAAGGGTTGATCAGCAGTTAGATTCATATCAACAGGCTCACACGAAGCGATTCAATTTATAAAAAAAACAATTCGTCAAAGTAGTGAAATTTTTGTTATACTTTGTTGACCCGGTTAAACTACTGTATCTAATATTTCTATTGATATTCGGACCATCCTCATCTTGGTTGTTTTTCATACTTAAGTTACTTCCCCACATCAACCAGATGATACCTGATGAAGGCCGTAGAGTGCAGGGGCCGAAACGTTGTATGAAAAATAACCAAGATGAGGATGGTCCGAATATCAATAGAAATAATGATAATACCTCATCTCAAAAATTCAGAGATATACTGTATCTAAGTTTATATTTTTTTCTTCCCACTTATTTAAGGGCTTCCTGTTGTTAGAGTATCTCTACAACACGGTTGATATTCTCCCAACACTTGTTTTCAAATATCCGATTTACAACTTGGTCAATTCATACATAGGTATGTCCAAAAAATATCCAACAACTTGAAATAGTATCTTACCTGGGACAATGGTGACTTAATCCTTTTCAAAATACTCCCCTAGGGGCCACACACACTTATCCCAGCGTCTCTCTCACTTTTCAAAACATTATACAAAGTTTACTTTCGGGATAGTTACTAGCTACCTCGTTGCGTTCTCCTTCTTCTCATCTGCAGTCTGGAATCTAAATCTGCTTCAACAGCCAGATGAAGCAGGGGGCCAAATCTAGAGTCTGAGGGGCTGGGTGATATGTTTTGCCAAAGGTCCCCGCAAGAGACGTGAGTAATGACTCGCTCGGTCATTGTGAATGCAACGATCACACAATACACAAACTCCTTCACTACGTACCGAGTAACCCCACAGGAGAATATCTGTTCATACACGCATTTTTAGGTTCCTTCTAATTAGTTGCCGAGTTGCATCAAGGTTGTGTGATTGGTTCTCGAGATATTAAACATGGCTTGATACTTTCAAGAAAAAAAATCGTTTTACTGAATACCATTGTGAGCCACGATCGTAGACATCTCAGACTTTTGAAATGTTGTTATATTGTAATTTATAATAAAACAAACGTTGTTTTCTTTTTCATTATCTCAAAAACTGCGTTTCTCTTATGATTCATGTGTTGTAGTACATATTCTTCACCTCACAGGTTTTGTTGCTTGTTCCCTAAAAGGCCCTGAGTCGATTTCTATCTTACAGTGGTAGATGAGATCAGATAAATAATCGTTATCATCGACATAGACCTTCCCTAAGATTCGCCAGACTTCTGCATGACAGGCGTCACGAAATCAGTACTTCCTGAACTTATCTAGTTGGTCACACTATCTTATATTTTGTCGGCCCCCGTTTCGTATGTGATCCCGGGGATCCACGTTGTAAGTCGTGATGTCCAGTGGATGTCTACCATTCTCACACCATGAACAGCCCATTGTCAATCAAGTTTTCTTATTGATTCTATAATATCTTGAACCCCTGTTGTTGTTTTTTAACTCTGATATATTGTGCTCAGTTATATTCTATTATGTTATTTAGCACCTGTAAAAAACGGTTATTAACTTATGGATCAACACTTCTAACTAGGGTCAGTGGTATGTGCACTTCGACCAGGGTCAACTGATTTTTGGTAGCAGTGCTGATATTATGCGTAAATGATCCTGTCATTTTTGACACGTACTATGCCAGTGAATATTTGATTCAAGAGTTTTAATTTAAAGTTTGCTATGTTTGCCGTGGGTGAATCAAACTAGAATTAAGAAGTAAGGCGTGATGATTATAGAAATGATAAATAAGAAATGTAAAAAATAAAACTGAATTTAAAGTATACATCAATAACACACGAGTTAAAAAAAAAACTAAATTAGTGATTATAAATTTTTCTTTTGTGCAAATTCCTGAAGTTTAAAATGAACTGCTTTGAGAGAGATAGCAAAACCTCACGTCCACTCACTGAAAAAAAAATGACCAAAAATGAAGACAACATTACTATTGATATTGTTCTTTTCGACTTGAAGATCGGATTTAGGCGTCGAGGGAGAAAGAATCAATATGGAGGCAGACAATCGCAGGAAAAAAATGCCACGTCAAGTCATGTGATGGGACGCTTTACAGACTTATAGTGTGAAGAAGAAATTAAAACAAAATAAAATAGATTAAAAAGGGTTAAAAGAGAGGAATTCAAAAAGAAGAAGAAAAAAACGACACCAAAGTCCGATGCCCAAACTGAACTGAAAATAAAGATTACAATAAGTAAATCCCCCGCCCACATTACCCACCATTATCACCAGAAAATCGATTATTCCTATTGTTTTCTTTGGCTCTGGTGCCACCGAAGTGTGTAGAGCATTTTCCGGCTTTCCAAATTTGGTGGGCCGTACTGCAGGAGAAGAGGGAACTGTCAGGGTCTTTGGAAAGATCAGTATCCTGGAGTAAATGCCAGATCCGGCTATGATGGTACTTGGCATGGGTTACAGACGAGAGTCAGCGTGGTTATGTCGAATTTGCACCTCGCCCTCACGCAACCAGAAGAAGAAAAAAAAAAGAGAAACTGACGATAATTACGCTGTTTATTGAAATGTGTAGTCAAGCGAGAAAAGGGAGAAAAAATGGTAACAATCCTTGCGTACCATTGTTTGTTTTCTGATGGCGTCCATCAAAATATTTGAAGTCTCTGAAACTATAGAGAACGGAGAGCAAGGAGCTTCGAAGCAGACAGTGACTCTCGAGCTAGACGGAACAGAACTATCGGCATGTTTATTATCGGATGATTTAGCTTCATGATAAATCTGCTATGCCTGCCTCGCTGTAGAATGGTTAGCATACTAGTCTCTCAGACATTGGGCATACGAACAAGGGGGCGGGTTAAAAACCTGGCAAAGTCATATTTTCCCCACCCCCTAAACAGAAGTATTCCCATACGTCCATTCTAAGACTATTATTAACGTAGTGAATTTATGCTGATTCTTATGTCGTGTGTTTTTTTTTTTTTTTCACCAATCTAACGGAAAGGAGGGCACCAAGAGTATTTGAACCTATATAAAAGCCAGAGTGGTGAATGCTGATTTTCAAGGGAGGTAGGCCCTCCATACTTGAACGATTGGTGCAACACAATCTTCCTACCGACCATGTTCATTCTATTTGTTGCTATGCTAGACTAAACTTATCTTATTATCTTTATCAGAAAATTACTCATGACATTAAAAAGACGAGTAGCGTCCATAGAAACATAATGAAAAAAAAAACCTGCTTCGTACAAACTTCTTTTTCTACAACACCAAATAGAAATTTTACATTTTTTTGTATAAAAAGTAAAATAAACGATGAAACATTTTAATCGGATAAAATGAGAATCACCTACAGCCTAGATAGTGAAGAATTCTTGAATTACCTCTTCTCATATTTTGAAACTATCTTAAATGATCCTCAAACTGAGAACCATGTAACGTGCATATGAAAGAATCTTGCTCAGCATTATATTGAGAGAACACAAGGCATCACAGCATATTAGCAAAAATAGGAGTCAGAGGTATCATAGAATCCATTAGAAAACTCAAATGGCATTGGGCTGGTCACGTTGCAAGAATGACAGACAACTGCTGGACATCATAATTCACAACAACGTATCTAATTTCAAAAATATGAAGAGAAACGTGGAATAAGGTTAGAAGGGGTCTGGAAAATGTCATGGTTTTTTTCTCTCTTATCATCAAATTAGTTAATATCTTCTGCTGACCCATTTGAACTTCAATATTTCTTTCACCGTAACAACAAATTTAGTCTGAATATTTCTCACCTGCATTCACTGATATACCGCAGGCCTTATGAGAAAATTCTGATTAACCCCATATTCACAGATTTGTATGGGGGATAGTATAAGAAAAAAAAATATTTACGTACATTTAAAAATTTCCCGGGGAAGTATATTTATTGAAATTTGTAAACAAATAAAAAATATCAGTACCAGTCCTTCGAATAGGTCTAAATAGAGCGGGAAAGTAAGTGTATCGTGCAAAAGAAGACTTGGGGGTTGGAAAATCGAAACTTTTTATCATGGGGACTAAAAAAGGTGGGACCAGTGCTCATATTCTCCCTAGGTAAGTTAAACTCTAAACAGAAACGAACAGCGCTATTTTACTGAACTGGATAGGTAAGACTTTTACCGGTCTTAAAGATTCTTCCCTCAACCAGTAACTTCAAGAGGCCACTCTAAGTTAACACCTTTCAGTCGGCACATTCGTGCAACACTCATCCGCCTTCCGCCGAAGGAGACCTTTCCCTCACGATGACCTTCATTTGGTAAGCCATCAGTTTTTTAAGGGTGAAAGATGCTCACCCTCGTGAAATTCCTATCTGACTCTCGAATTGCAAAGCACAGAAGCACAGCGACGGTGCTACATAGCTACACACGGCGCTGGCACCGGGGTCAAAGAATGGTACGCGCAGGGTGCGAACCACATACCCCATCCCCACAATCAGCTCGCATACAACATTACATGATAAAACTTCGACCAATCAGTACTCATTTTCCCTAAGATCCCATTAACTAACATAAAAGCGGGATCCTATGTAGAAAGAGACAGTCTATTCGAACAACAACCGTGAGAAGACTCTCATAAGGTACTGACATTAGCGACATCAGGACTCACAGCATGGATCCCCAGAGATCATTGTGGCCGGCAAAAATAAAAATGCGTGACGAACTACACAAGTTTAGAAAGTATTTGCTCTGCAACGCCCATAATAGGGATTTGGCGAATCTTAGAGAACGTTTATGTCCAACGACAGACTTTAAAAAGCTGCTGCCCATCCTGATTTCAAAATAGCAGAAAAAGTTGAATCTTTGAACTTTGCTTTACTTCGTAACTAAGACAAGTTTTACCATAATTAACTGATCCCATGTTGCTATGATCCCTTCTAAGCACTGTGGTAAGCCGTCTGTTCGAATAGACTGTCTCTTTACTTAGGATCCCGCTTCTATGTTAGTTAATGGGATCCTTGGGCGAAATGATACAGATTGGTTGGAGATAAAGTTTGTCTGCGCCGACATCTAATTGGCTAGAATGACTGTTCATTCGAATTCAGTTTTTGTATAAAAAGGAAAATAAAAAAAGAAATCTTGTTTCTAGTGTCGGGAGTCGCAAATTAATTTTGGCCCCAAGCAGACGAGAATCCCGCTTTTGTCCCTCAACACGTTTTACGGGTTATTAGTCTTGAATGACAGAAACGGTTGAAACTTTTGACATTTCCATACTTAGAAAATGAGATTATTTTTTCCCAATGAGAGCTGATTCAATCAAAATATTATCTATGTAATTTCTTTTCTTTGGAATATTTTTGTCATACATTTTCTCCTTTCATAAGAGTCACCGCTAATGTTTTGTTGTCGAGAGTTTCAATGACAAGTTAAAGAGAACAGACACTCATAATTTCGGAGAAATGCGATATGGATACTCATGGGGGCAAAGTTCTTTGGAATGTTCGGTCTGTGTTCATGTTTAGAAGTTTATACACTGAGACAGAGAAGACCCACAACTTTTACCATTTGGTGCAATCCACAGGAAAAGGTCCTGTCAATATCTAGCTTTGTTTTGTTTTTTTTCCTTACATTCCCTGTCACTGTTCTTGGAAATTTTCGTCAATATCTTAATCATTATTCTGAATTTTTGAGATGCTATGACAGCCCGACGAGAATAAATAACACGTATGATTTGCCATTTTCGGACCAAGAGAGAGACGCGCTTTTCAATATTCATTACTTGGTTTTCTTCCACATTCGTTATGTAACTCTTTCAGTTGATAGGTCAATATTCAGAGTTATCGAGATGATACGATATACTCCAACGAATACGAATCCTTGTGATTTATTAGTACGTGTTATGCATGTGAGTTCTGTATTTGTTTTTCTTCTTTGATTTCGTATTCCAGGCTTCAGTGATTAAAATACAACTCAGCGAATTTATATGATTTGACAGCTTCGCACACCACCAGAAACACGGCTCCAATTCTCCTTAATCCTAATTCGTTTTCTGAGGCTTTTATTTTTGTTTAGTCAGTGTTCTATGTTCAGCAGATTACTGGACAGACCGGGGGATTACAGAGACGTAAATATTTTAACCATTTTTTTTTTTCATTAATGTTGCAACTCAATTATCTACACTTTTCTCGAGATCCAAATGTCGGTTGAATCATTTCCTGCTTTAAATTCAAATTATAATCTCCAGGCAGCTTATGATTGTTGGAGTCGCAAAATACAGATTGAATTTGATTCAATATTTAATGTTAAAAAATAATTGTTGTGATTCAGTTTCATGTTCAAGTGTTCCGAATAGAACGATTTCGTGTCAAGTACAGAATCGGACTTCAAGTTTGTGGATTTTGTCAATTGACAATCCTTATATTTTGTTTACATATCTTTAAAAGATATGAAATTCAAGGCGCCATCTTGTGTGCTTTTAAATGAGTGGAAACAAATAGTAATAGATGATAGGTAATTTAGTAATTATATATTACATTTTAGAATGAATAATAATAAATATACAGCTATAATGGGATGTTTCTGCTAATTTAGGGTACTAACAGATAAACAGAATGGTGATTCTATTAGTATTCAGATGGAGAGCGCTGCCCCCACCAAAACAAACTTTTCAGAGCAGTGAACCACTGTTTATGCACTTAATATGAATCCTTTCAGGATTAACCAATTTAGGAGCTTAATCCTGATTTTTAAGAGTGCTTAAAAAAGCCGAAGATATGTTAATTTTATTTAAGAGTTTGAGAATAATCTCGAAAAATTAAAATCGTGACGGAATACATCTCTCCCATTGAAACATTTATCCCGAGAAAGATGAAAAATATGGAATTAGCCTAGCTTACATCTCTTTTCTGTTCAGTCATGTAATTTTGACTGATTTCTGCGAGGGTTGAATATTATGGTAACGTTATTGCGGTCACAATAACCGGGAAAGTCTCATTTAATTCATATTTTGGGATACATACATCCCAGCAGACTTCTAAAAGAGTAACCGGACGCATGTATCCCAACGATCCTAGAAACCTCAGGATATATGTATTGCGGATCTTAAAAAGGGTTAATAGAATTTATTTATCGTATCACGAGGATAAATAAGGTCTTTAGTCTGGGGTGCCCACGCACAACTCAAAGTAGTTGGTTTGTCCAAAAATTTCCTGTCTCCTCAGGCTATTGCTGCGAGCACCGTGGCCTTCTATTGGCTCTACCCTGCAAAAGAAAGGATTATATTTGCTACTTTCAGAGATCTTTTCTGGCCAGAGCTGTGATTTTTGCATTCATTTATCAAATATGGTTGTACGTAAAAGCTTATCTATTACCTACCAAGATACCAGTCTATAACAAATTTCCTTTCCCCTTGTAATCCCTCTATTGGCTAAATCCTAAAGAGTATACACAAGAATAAAAGTAAAAAAATATCTGAGTCCATTACTACGGATATTACATCAAGAGTATCTAAGAACTAAATAAAGGATCAGTTCAAAAAAACACATTAAGCTTACCGAACAAGAACTTAAACAAGACGAAAGCCACAACAGCAGATACGTCTTAATGGTAGCAGCGAAGGTTGATCATTTTTTAAAGAGTTTATCTTTTACTTTATCATTATTGTTTTTCATCGTCATGTTTGTCGTTTTGTATTCATTCTACAACAGTTAGAAATGCAACCAAGTAAAGTAGTTTTTTGTATTGGCAAGATTAGATTTATACCTTGGGGGCCGGGGTACTTCAAGTTCGTTCGGCTCCTCATACACAAAAATTAGAATAAACGGAAAATCACAAAATTTGCACATCAAAGTTTATTACATGTAAATAGAACTGACAAGTTATACATATATACATAGAAAGATTAAATGAGTTATATATCCGAAATTCATATGTACACGTAAAATACACGCAAGCAAAACTCCAAGTACTCTTTTTAGGCGAGACAATTTTTTTCCGTAACCTACGCTCCAATTACTGTAGATCCGAATTATAGGCAGTAATTTATCTTATTTGAAACAATGGATGGTGTCATGATAAAATGAATTCCAAAGAGTCATTATTGACGTATTTCTTATTAAAAAAACAAACTGTTTTTTCAATTATCATATTTTTTGTATAGGGGTGGGACTAGAAATCTTCCTTTCTTGCCCCCTTATAAATCCGACCCTGTGTATAGGACGACACATGAGGCGTTAATTTTTTTGTATTTCTCGAAAATCCATGATGACCCAACCATTTGTAGCAATTGTAGCTTGACGCTCATGACAGACTCTCACATGACATAATCTTCACCAGCCTTTCAATGTCCATCGTTGGACATAAAGCTTCCCTATTATTTGAAAGATCTCTCTATCATGGGCGTCGAAGAGCCAGTATTTTCTTAATTTATCACGCTATTTTAATTTCAGTCGACTACAATTTAGTATGTGATCCCCGGGGATCCATTTTGTGACATTCTTGCAACACATCTAGCCCATTGTCATTTGAGCTTTCTTATGGATTCAATGATATCTTGAACTCGTGTCTGTTCTCTGGTATACTGTCCTGTCTTATGATCTCTCCATGTGAGATTGAGCATGATAATCTCTTGTGCACATAACATGGTTCTGAATTTGAAGATCAACCTTTTGGTTAGGTTCTACGTTTAAGCTCCATAGATAACTATCGAAGGATACGTTGATTATGTACTCTTCTTTTTCAGACTTGTGGGATTTTCTTCTTTTTGAAAGTCGACCTTGCTCTACCGAAAGATTGCCAATTTGATGTGATTCTTTGCCCACTTTTCTTGATTTCAATATTTATTCTTTTGAGGATTTAATGGAGATTCCTTGTCCGAGGCAGATGTAGTGGCTTACTTTCATCAGATCTGCGTTTTCGATTATGATTTGGGTTTCTTTGTCCTCAACATATTGAACATGACTTTCGTTTTTCTGAAGTTCATGTTGAAACCAACTTTCCTGTTTTCTTCATTTAGTTCTAGCAGTATTTTTTGGAGATCATGAAGGTTCTTAGCAAAGAGAACGATATCGTCAGTAAATCTGAGGTTTTTTAGGTTTCTACCGTCTATTCTAATTCTTTTGTGTTCCCGATCTAGGTTTCAGAATATCATTTCAAGTCAGCCTGTGAAGAATTTACCTTGTCTCACTCCCTTTTCTAACTGAAGAAGGAACTGCTGTGTCAGTAGATATGTTGCAGTACTCTGGCATATTTTATTCTATTGCGTCAATGACTGCAGGGATTTCCCCCGAATTGAAGGCCCTTATAAAGTCAACAAATGCTTCAACGAGTGAATTCTATGTTCTGCTGCTTTGTCTTTTGCTTGGTCTATTCAATTGAGATTATCGATGGTCGACTAGATTTCTCTGAAGTCAGTTTGTTCCCGTGGTTGGTTTTCATGTTGCAGTTTGGTGATCACTTTGGTGATGAGTTTGCAGACAATGGAGTAGGTTTATTGGCCTGTAGTTGTTGAGGTCTTTCCTGTTTCTTTTGTTTTTGTTCTTTGTGGTATAACAGCATTGTGACTGTGGTGTTCCAATCTTCTTAGACTTTACTTTATTTGAGGTACTTCGTTGGGAGAAGGTGTAGCCTAAGGCCTTTCCCAAGGGTATTAGTGCAAAATGAATGCAAACTGTCTCTACTGGACTTCGAACTCGATTCGCCGATTCCATTCCTCTTGCTTTTAACGTGCACCTCCCTAAATAAGCTGCATGAATTGGAGAGGAAGGGTGTAGGTGTATGGTTATATATCAACTCTGCCTGTTGGCGGGCCTCCGTGGCCTAATCGACGATGTACCGTCCATGTCAACTGGATTTTAACCTGCAAGTCTCCAGCCCTAAATAAGATGTATGAATTGGAAAGATGTAAAACATGAAGGGAGTTGCTGTATGATTCTATTTCAACTGTTTGCTGGTGGGTAACAAGCGCATAAAGGAAATTAATGTATACACAAAAGATCAATAATTCAACATAAGGTAGAAATTAATAATCATACTTTATCCATAAGTATAATATCATAATTACGATACGGTATGTACATTTATGTATTTGTCCTCTGTCACGCTACTGGACGCCAGTCATGTACATCATCATTTTTAATATTATCATTATCCGTGCTGCAGATTGCAGTTTCACACCAGATGCCTCGTGGTTATAGCTAAAATTTGAGTGACAGTAAGTCTCCTCAGGTCTCCCATCCTCACCTACCACAGCAATGTACAGCATCCACCATGCCTTTTTCTTGTTTGTTTGACCAGCTGGGGGAGTCATAGATCATCTATTTCCAGTACTCCGTAGTATTCGTGCAGTCTCCAGTAATGCTGTGATCTGTTTAATCTCAATCCTTCCTCTAATCCCAAGTTTCTCAAACATCATTTTCAGTTTCTTTGGTATAGTTCTGAGTGCACCGACTATTAGAGGTACGACCCTGACTTTCATGTTCCAGAACTTCTTCAGTTCCTTTGCCAGGTCCTGCTATTTCCCTAGCTTTCCACTCTTTTGTATTTACTATATGATCTTTCTTCTCGGAATTCCCTGTATAGTTTTCTCTGTTCCCATTATTTATTTATTCACTTATTTATTTTTTGTGCTGCTCCTTCGTTTGCAACTTTTTTTTTTTCATTTCGGGCGCTTTTTAGGCCATTGCTTACGACTGGAGATTGTATTTTTCATACCCCGAGTACTCTCCTCAGTACTTGTGCTGACCCCAATGATCCTGCAATCTGTACAGTCTCAACCCTTCCTCATCTCCAACTCCCTAAATCTTGTTTTCAGTGTCTTTGGTACGGTGTCTAGTGCACATACCATTATTGGTACTATCATGACTTTCATATCCCACACCTTCTTCAGTTCTATTGTCAGATTCCCTAGCTTTTCCCTTTTCTTTCGTATTTACTGTGATCCGCTGGTACAGCCGCGTCTATTATTTTGTAGGTTCTCTACCCTTGTCCCCGACTATAAAATAGTATTTAAATCAAGTTTATTATGCTAACATGTTTAGCCAAAAGGCTAAACACTTAATTCCAACATTCAAAAATAACACTCGCACATTAACTGACGATTTAACAGCACAAAAATATAATCTTTGTTCATAGTCTCTCCTATTTTTCGAGTATATGGATCCATTTTTCAGTTTCTTCGTAATTTGAAATACTTAGTGTTAATGCTCACGTGGTATGATATTACGTTATTCACTTGAAAAAAAAACCTTTTCATTATTGTTTCATTCAAAATTACTTTTTTGGCAAAATCTATAAGTGAAACATTTCAGTATAATAAACATGATTCGTACAATTATTTTCTGTATTTGGTGATGCAGTTGGGTAGGCTTATTGGCCTGCAGTTATTGAGTTCTTTCGAATTTCCTCTTTTATATAACTGTGTTATGATTGCCATGTTCCAATCACTTGGTTTGAGGCATTGTCCACTCAGTGATATTGTCGGATATCGTATCTGCACACACACAAACATATATATATATATATATATATATATATATATATATATATATATTCATTCGTGTGTTTTTGTGCAGTATTTTATAATATTTATTTAAAAATAAAAGACAACAGGCGATTCACCCATCTCAATCTTTCATATTGTTACTTGATTTTACTTTTATTTCAATATTCAGTAAATGTTGAACATAAATGGGAAAATGATGGAACATAATGTTAATGATGTTTCATAAGTATAACATAATTGCAAAATATCTTGAATCCTATCGTTATTTTTGACGGCAGGAGTAAACTAATTATGCATTATAATTAAATGGATATAAAAATAATTCCCCCGCCGTTTCTATTAACTAGTTTGTCGGTGTTTTGTATTTTATATGTACTAAACTAATTTCTTATAAGTGCATACTTATGCCAAAGGAAAAAAAATGCACTGCATAAGTCTTTTGGAGGGGGGTGCACAAAAAACCAATAAGAATCAGACGGAACATTCACAAATGGATCGCTGAAAAGATCTTTTGATGAAATTGTTCAAACACTTTTTCGTTGTAAATGTTAATGTAAATTTTCTTAGTTGGTTTTTGTATGAGAATATGAGCGGCTTTGATTCTTGGCAGAGACTTGAAAGTTGAATAAAGAGAAATAAAAAGCCATGAAGTTTACAACGGAATTTTTTCTCTGTTGACTGCCTGGCGTGATTTTGGCTGATGACCCACGTTAGCCATCGAGTTGTTTGTGTTTTTATAGCTTCTTGGTGAACCCTAGAATTGACTCACCATAGAATGAATAATCTTTTTTACTTTGTTTTATGGCTTACGTTTTAGTTCTAAGATGTTGGGATCGTGATGTTTTCAATGTGCGAGGTGACTGGACGCTAATTTACTGTTTGTTAGAAATAAACTGACCATTTCGAGCCGGAAATGATTCGAGTTGAACTAGTCGATTTTTGTTGTGTAACCGAGTGCAAACATATTTGTACCGGCGCCAAAAAGCTGTTGTGTATCGAAGCGACTTCGTTGAAGTTTACAAACGTAACTTCCGGGAAACAAAGACGAAAACAAGATACGAAAAAACTGGACAATGGTCTTAGAGGGAAATGAAGGGTTCAAATTTGACATAGGTAGAAACGTGAACGGAGATCCGTAACAAAGAAAGAGACATCTCGTATCTGAATTCATACAACTTGATCATCGTTGGAAACCAACTCGACTAGTTCTCCTTCATCTAACGGCTGCTGAGCGAGGATTCTATACGCTACCCGTGCGTCTCGTCAACTCGTTACAATCTTGAAATTTTGATGTTTATCTTTAAGTTTCGAGACTCTAAAGTGACGATATCTGGTTGTCTCATAAAAAGGCCGTGGTATAGGTAGTTTCAGCAGATTCGTTGAAATGCAATTTATTTTCAGGATATACTGTAAATCATTATCATTTTTGCTTCTATTGATCTTCATCTGCATTGTTGGTGTGTGGCAACCTCACATGGAGGGATCCCATGACAGCACAATATATAAGAAAGAAAACGGGGGTCCGAGACATCATAGAATCCATTAGAAAACTCAAATGGCAATGGGCTGGTCAGGTTGCGAGAATGACACGCAACCAATGGACATCACGACTCATAATATGGATTCCCAAATACCACATGCGAAACCGAGGCCGACAAAATACAAGATGTAGAGATAAACCAGACAAATTCAGAAAATACTGGCTCCGTGACACCCATTATAGAGAAATGTGTCTGATCTTGGGGAAGGTCTATGTCCAACGATGGACGTTAAAAGACTGATGATGACGTATTGTTGTTGCTTTTTATTGGAACTCAACTCTGGCTGGAATCCTTTCAGTACTGCATAAATAAATTAACAGTGCAGATCGGAATAAAGAACAAGTTCCAGGAGCGAATCGAACTCATGACACTCGATGACAGAGGGCGGTTACTGGAACTAGGAAACAAGTAAAAGTCCAAATCAAAACCTTAAACTCATCCGCTATCCTGATCTCTTCTTCACCATGTTGTAACAAGTTCTCTCAGAAGTCTGTTTTTCAGACCATCTAAAATGTGACAAACACAGATGTGGGGTCATAGCCAATGGGGGTTTACCCCATGAGGTGTGGTACTGCTCTGTGAAGTAAAGTCCAAGGGACTCAGGATTCGTCCTGAATCCTAGAGACCAGCGCTCTTATGTACTTGTGACAATAGTTGCGAGAACTCAACAGAAATTTTTGTGAAGTTCCTACCCAAACGTTTGTGCGGGTGGTATCCCCATATTAAATCGATTTTGTGTCACATCCTGTTCTCGAGGTGGGGGACGGGCTCGGGTAAATAGGAAATGGTAGTCCAGCATCGGTAATCAAATAGAAGCGCAATCCCTGTGTGCGAACAGTTACCGTTTGTCTGTTCTCTGATCCAAACAATGGAGATTCAGAATTGGAGTCTTTGGGTCAGTTGGCATGGGCCTTACTCTTCCTGGTAAAGACAAAATGCAGAATTATGATGAAGAATATTGATATCGTTGAAAGAATCAAAGTGGCGCCCTTAAGCACAAAATATCATTTTGAAGAAGATTCATAAAATATTACGGATAGAATACAGAGATGCAGATGACTAAAACCAAGTTCTGTTATGATAAAAGATACATTTTTATTTCTATTATTATTCGGACTATCCTCGTCTTGGTTGTTTTTCATACAACGTTTCGGCCGTTATACTCTACGGCCTTCATCAGGTATCATTTGGTAGGTGTGGGGAAGTTATGAACCGAACCTTTTATTTAACCGTCGGGGGTATATTGACCGCAACAACCAAGATGAGGATAGTCCGAAGAATGATAAAAATAACAATAATGCCTCATCTCAAAAATTCAGAGAAATACATTTTGTTTTAAATGAATTGTTTCATCATTTTCCTTTTTCATTCAAAACCTTTCGAGTTCACGACACATATGACTTAAACTTATTCTAAAATGGAAGAATTAACCCCACCCACCCACCTAAAAATGAGGATAACAGTGGTGCCATCAAGCAATGGAAACAAAAATTAAAGCAAGTGATTTAAAACTGCCCTCTGCCCGACTAAACCATGTCTCCCCTATGATAATTTGGTAAGTAAAATTCAGATCCACGTGTTTATTGTTTAGTGCTGTCTTTTACGTCTTATACTCTGGTGATTTTATTTTTTCAGCAGTTGATTCGAAATACGTTTTACATCGATTGTTTGTGTTTCATTCTACTGTCTTATATACATTTTGAATAACATTGCTTCCATTGGCCCTTTTTATAAACTGTTTTTGTTATTTAATTCTATTCAATTACTTGTAAGCACATCATCTACACTAACGCGTCTATCCTGTGTGTAAGCTGGGTATTGGAGGCTGGGTATTTGCACCCCTGCCTTCTCACATAGGGGTGAAAAGTTTTGAATTTTTGATCCTCATAAAGGATAATGATGCTGTTCAATTGTTTTATGTAACCCCAACCTAATGTACTGATAAGATAATTATTATTCTCCACTGGTAATAGGGGGGGGGGCAATTAGTTACATACTGAATACATCTTTTGTTATGACTTCGTTAGTACTCGTAGCTCTGATTGAGGGGTTGGCAGCGCGAAGAATTTTTTTTCCCCTTGTAGTTTCAGTTGGCGCCGGCACTGGAAGTATGGAAGGTGAAAAGAGAGATATACAAAGAGAATGCACGCTAAGTATGAGCTTAGACGTGGAGATGAAACAAAGTAAAAAGAACACACGCAAGTATTTTGGATAGACAAATAAGACGTACATTTGATACAAGGAAATAAATGAAGAATGAAGATGGAATCCATACAAGGATAACATAAATCCGATCGATCACGTATAGAAATGAGAAGGGAAGAGATAGCAAAAGGTGAGAGCTATCTAGTCGTTGATAGTTGTCTGAAACGCTTTGGAATCCGCATGGCTTGGATCGTACCAAGGGGTACATGGAAACCGGGTCCAGTGTGCAACCCATACTGCCAAGTGTGCGTGGACTTGGAGGCTATTCTCTGGCACTGATAGACTCTCGATGGACGACCATGAAAGACAGAACATGAAGTTTTATCCATGCTTGTTCCCCGAAGTAAAAGAGTTTAGGAAAGATTATCGTGACTATCGGATGGTAAAAAGCCTTGTCATTTCATTCACGAGGTTGAGAGGTGTATACGCGTTTGTAGCACGTGGTTAAGACACGGTGATGTAGCTGCGTCTATGTGTAATGCCTTGACATCGGTGAAATGAAATGGGCAATGTTAGTGCAGAGATAGGTCACGGTGGGAGAATGGTTAAGATCGGATCGGCTGGAAGTCGGCGGAATGATAACGATCTTAGGGAAAAGGAGAGAAAGAGTGGCCGGCAACAGGTGCCGGGGCTAAATGCGTAACCAGCTAGGAATGCCGGCACTAATGAGCATTGGGCCATGTGCGTCCAGGGGTTTTACAGGGGTCGGAGGAGGAAGTGACGTTTTCGATATCTAGCTAAAATAAGGGTTTTGTATCTAATTCCTGACTAAAAGTATAGGAGGCACTACACATCTTTTTGACCCCACCCCTTGGAAATGTATTCCTTGCCTTGGAAAAGTGACAGTGGAAGCCGATGATGTCTATGTATACACTCTTGAATTATACGTATTTGGCACGGATTACCGAAGTAATGAGCACTATAAAATGGGGCCTACATTTCCTTTTTGGCCTAGGCCTATCAACAGCTTTGTATAGGCCAGGCAATCCTATCTTTCATGTCAGACACGGTGAAGCAAACATTGATAAGCTATTAGATAAGTCTTTTGAATGAATTTTGTTGGGGTCTGTTTTTCTGTATGTAGACAGAGGTTAATCATTTTACAAGTAGAAAAACGAATTCGACCGTACTTGGCCATGGAAAATTCTAGAACAAGAGTTTATATCAAAAAATATTTTCAAACATGCTTCTCTGCAGCATCTGATGAGACTGTTATGTTTTCTCCATTCTCTGCCATATTGTTTTATGACTGAAGAAAACAATCTCAATTTCTTTCTCTTTGTGTTTCTCCTTTGTGACCCATATAATCAGCTATGGAAATTGCTTCATGAACTAGGTATACTGTAAGGCTTAGTTTAGGGGAAACAGGTATATGTTTGCCATCACTCTGAGTAGACACTGAATATACGGAAAAAACCCTGGGAATTGAGAAGTAAGCATATGCGGTACCCTGTGTCTCATCCATTTTTATTCATGTGCGTTATCTAGAAGATACTTACATTCTTTCAACCTTCATCTGTATGATTCATGTCGAATTTCCGACTGTACATTTGAGAATTAGAATGATTGTACCGAATACTCTAATATATTCAGATCTGTTCCATTTGAGAAATTGTTTTTCCTGTGCATTGGATATCAAATGCTTATTAACTATGATTCCTTGTAAGAAAAGAAGGCGTTCACATTGAAAGGTGTTGTTTTTTGTTTTGTTTTTTCACTGCAGATGACGACTTTTCTATATATTTACAGAACATATTCCATTCTAAACGCATATTTGTGATAGAATAAGTTTATAGGCAAAACCAAACAGCCTAGCTCCCGCAAAATGTTCTCTAATTAGGAGTTACGCGTGTGAGCTTCGTTGTTTTGTAGTGTCAAGTGCCGAAACTTTTTATCGCTTTATCCTTAGAAAAATGAACGAGGGACTGTCAAGATTTTTGTACAGCCTGCGTCAGGTATTGCATGAGCCGAATATCATTTAGGAACCAAATCAGGGGCAAGTTCCCTTCATGCTCTTTTTGACGACCTATTACTGTAGAGCTGGACATAGCATTATGAGTGAGGCAGCTTTTTACCTTTCTTAGAATTATTTCGAAAATTTTAGATTAGAAAAATTTCGTCAACTAATTCATCTATTGTGATGATTATGGTGTCTCTAGAACTTCCTGAATGCACAAATATGTGTACGAAGCCCTCTTAAGGCTGACAAGGCTTTAAAGAAGGATTGAATGAATTTCATCCGACTAAGAGGAATTTATATAACTCTATAGTATCCTTGAACAAGCTCGGCGTAGCTAAACATGATAGATATAGTGTTTTGATCTGTGTCGAGATTTGACTGATAAGAGTGATGGTGATCTACAATTCACTTTAAATAATAACACTCTTTTGGAGAAAACAGCACGATATTGCTCGACTCTACGAATTTCCACTGCAGTACTCAAAATGTAGGGTGCATGCTTAAAGATCTCCCTGTAGATGCTTGTTTTTTTGTCTTTTTCTTTAAGAAAACCGTAATTTTACTTGAACAAATAATTGAAAAGAAGAATCGACCTCAAAACCTCGGATAATAAAGTATACAGATTTTGCTTTAAAAGACTATCTCTAAAGACAGAAATCATTATCTGCATCAAATTTAATGACACCATGTTTTCCTTAGTTTTTTTTTCTCTATACGTTGGGTAGGATTAGTTTTAAATTGCAAATATCCTGTCATTATTTATTTTATTAAATTGTAATTTTTTAAAAATTTATTTTGAATAAATGGAGATGCCATTTCTGTTACGAGGAACGCCATGGCTCTCTGCGGTGTCGTTATCACAACAAAAGAAAATTCCAGAACTAGGCTTTTAATATCTTCCACATTAAGAAGAAAGGAAATAGATTACAATGATATCGCTGCAAATCATAATCGATGTCCACCAGCTGGGATATTGATCGATCTGTTTTCAATTTTCAATTTCCTTAATTCTCTTATTTTTCTCACAGTTTTTCAATTGTCAAAAATACAATTGTGCGAGCACGTGTCCTTGTTGATGTAGAGCTGGGAGAGTTGAGATAATTGTCAGCCAGAGGCGACAGCTGAGAGAGAGGAGATTAGAAAGATAATTGGATATCTCGCGATCATGGTTTTAGCGAATACCGAATATACCGAATCGAGAGCGTCGCTTAGGGAGGGGTCGGGGCAATGTAAATCACCCTGCAGACCTCCCACCCGCTAATGGGAATGGTGCCCAAAAGTTTTATGAATAGTAATTCACCTACTGCATTTCTACTAAATACCTTTTAAGAACTCAAAGGGATCCCAGCACCCAATTTGGAAACCATTGCTATAAATGTTGGAAGTAAGGGGGCCTCAAGGAGCCAAAATCCCTCAGTGCCCCCCAAATCTCCAGCTAGGCTCCTGTACCATATCCTAGAGGTTGGATCACAGGTCAAGTCCTGAAGTAATTCAAAGCCATGTATTTATCTCGACCAATGCAGTTGGACGGAGATTACGCCTCCGCCTTTGTTAGTTGATTAGTTTGTTCGCACGATATCTCAAAAGGTTCTTGGTGAATTTCAACGATATTTTGCCGAAAGGCGAGTCATGGGCAGAATTATAATTGGTGTTACTAAAGCGTATGGTACACTGTAGACTACTGTACTTTAATGAGCAGTCTACCAAGATCCAACCTGACCCGATTACGAAGTCTTGACCACTAGCGAGGGATGACTCTAATATTAACTAAGCGTTAATTTTGGTTTAAACTTGAATCAGATTTCGCGTGTACATCAATAGCATGGAACACATGACTAGCACATATCAAACCTGACCCAACAAGTATCAAAAGTTTTATCTAAAGTTAAGGTCAAATACATCTGTCTCAACAATTTTAATCCCTACAATCAATATCAATAGAAATAATAATAATACCTCATCTCAAAAATTCAGAGATATACCCTACAATGTTGTTGAAAGATTTCTGGCGTTTCTAACTGTTGTACAAAGTGTATATCGTTAGAGAATCTAAATGTATATGATAAAGGTTGTGATACGAAATGTCATTATTATCATGCTATCATTCAACATCTCTATAAGTTTTGTTCATACACTGAAAATAAATAAATCATATAGCGTACTTCTTTTTTTATCATACTGCAGTGTTAATGTCTTGGTAGACCGCACACTGTAGTAGAAATGATCTAATAGATTGCATACTATAGTAGCACCGGATATCTAATCAAATTCGGTCGAGGATTAATCGATTCATTTATTTACTGCTATTTTGTTAACATTTCAAGATAATTTTTCGGGTGCAATAACGCTGTAATGACAAAGTTACTGGTTCGATGGGAAATCATCAAGCGTTGAAGAAGTCTAGGTTCAAAGGGATTCAGTCGATGAATAATTATTACAAGTTTCTGTCAAGCATAGTTTGGAATCTGTAACCTGATTATTCAGTTTTTACTGACGATGGTATTGGTGGAGGCATTCAGTTGGTATTGTAAAACCTTGACGGCCATGATGAAACCGTTTACCTCGTTAATCACGCTTGAAACCGGCCGAGAGTCAAATGGTCTATTAACAGAGAAAAAAAGGTAATATGATACAATATAATATGCGCACAAAGCTTACCAGAGTACACAATACAACATAAACATACACGTAAAAGTAATGTAATGAGCGCACAGTAGTAAAGTAAAGATCAAACAAGAACTCTATCACTAACTTTAACCCCATGTTATTTAAGTGATCACTACGAGTCTCTGTCTAAGCCTATTCCAATCAACATTCCTTTTCTTCTTGTTACGAACAGCAAAGGGAAGTAACTAGGAACAGAATAAAAACGTCATTTATTACCAGAGAAAAATTTTCTTATCAGTGAGTAAACCTACCCCTAATTTACATCCCTTTCACCTCTCGTTGCTTCCCGTAATTTGCAAGGGACGCACTTATACGCATTACGAACGACGGATAGACTGGAGTTGCAGGCTTTGAAATATCTCCATACATATATATAAGTCTGTGTTACGTAAGAAAACGTTTTTGATGACTTGGTCACAGCAGCTCCTTAATCAGGCTGCATAAACGCTCGGGGCACTTCTAGCTCCACAGAGGAGTAAAACAAAGTGATACCAGCTCATCAAAACTCTTCACTGCCTGCCTCGGAATGATCTTCAGAAAGCTAGACAGGGAAAATAAAGAAATTAAACGACGGTGATTATCTGAGCAACCTCAGATTTGCAGGCGACGTCGTCCTTTTAGGAGAAAACCTACACGCCCTCCAGCTAATGATAGATGAACGAAATGAAAAAAGCTAGAAAGTCGACCTCTACATAAACTTCAGCAAAACAAATGTTATGGGAACCAATCACGTCGGAAATAAGAACACAACGATCTTAATCATAAACACAGAACTGGAGAAAGTAGACTACTACATATATCTAATACAACGAATCTCCATGAAATCCTCAAAAGAAGAAATAAAGCGAAGAATTACACTAAGACGGCCAGCCTTCAGCAGAACAAGCTCAATCTTCAAGAACACAAAGATCCCATTAGCCCCCAAAAGAAGGGTATACAACCAATGTATCCTCCCAATAATTATCTATGGGTCTGAGACATGAAACCTAACTTAGTCACTGACCCGCAGACTGAGAAGCATGCAACATGCATATGAAAGAATCATACTCAACCTCTCATGGAGAGATCAAAAGACAGCAAATATGACAGGGAGAAAACAGGAATCAGAGGTATCATAGAATCCATTAGAAAATTCAAATCACATTGGGTTGGCAAATTTGCAAGAATGTCAGATTACCACTGAGTATCAAGACTCACAGTGTGGATCCCCCGAGATTACATGCACAACCAAGGCCGGCAGAATACAAGATGGAGGGACAAAGTAGACCAGTTAAGAAAGTATTGACTCTGCGACACCCATGATAGAGAGGTCTAGCGAATCCTGGAAAAGCTGTATGTCCAAAGACAGACGCTAAATAACTGATTATGATGATGACTGGAACCTGCAGAGAAGCAGGAGTGTAGCTAGAGATTTTGACACCCAAGGGATTGGCCCCCCTCCATCACATATCTGAGATTCGTTATTGTATAGATAATAGAAATGCAGTTGACGAAAAAGGCCATGGAGGCCCGAGTTGATTTAAAATCCAGTTATCCCTCTGCTCGAAGAGGGTCAAAGGTGAAAGAAGAAAACTTTCTGAAAAATCAGAGGTGGATCTATCAACTCATTTGAATGATGCATTGGAACAGAAAAAAAACTTTTCTTGAACAAGAAAGTCGGCGAGTAAATTTGCTGCATGACAACACCCATGTTCATGTTACAAATGTGACGCAGCAAACAAATCTGAGACTAGCAGACCTGTCACCTTCAGACTGTCATTTATCTTGCATCATGTAACACCCTTTGTCTGGTCAGCCATGCCAACAAGTCCAACATATCGGGAAATTCCTCTAAGGATTTATCAGGTCGAAAGCGAAATCTTTCTTTCATAATGGAATCTACAGTATTTGAAAGTTTCTGTGACGTCAGAAAAAGCATATTTTGATGACTGAATAATGATGCTATGAATTTTGATGAATTAAATATTTTTCTCAAAAATGCTGGAAACTTTTGAATCCACATCCTGAAAGTTCTGAATGATTGGAGCTTCGTCTCCTCTCAATCGACTGGGTCACCTTCAAAACTATTTACTTATTACTTCATTCCTTATATATTGCTCATAGCTTTTCTTTAAACCTACGTCTCTCCGCCTTCGGTGGTTTTGTGTTTACATTTCTAAGAAAAAAAATTCATTGCCTTTAACTAAACTTTCAGACCAGTTCAGTCGGCGATAATCGCAACCAATTAAATAAGTCAAAACAATTTACAAAAATGTTATTTAAACTTCGACTATTTGCGTATGTGATTTTATATTGTAAATTTGTGGACTGGCAAACAGAAATGATTGCACCCGTTTTAGACGAAAATGTGTTAAGTCCATCCAACATTAAATTGCCTCTTTGAGTTAGCTGGAAGTGTTGATGTAGAGGCAGCGCAGGAGGTGCAGATCCTGCAGCTGCAGGAGTGGGACAGAGCTCTGGAGCGCAATATATCTGAGGAGCCATGAAGCATTAAAAAAAGATCTAAAAAATCATCTAAAAATATATTGTTGGGTCGGGGTGAAGGCGCATTCAAACCTAGTACAGCCATTCGTACTCTTATTTGAAGGGCCAGTTTCATTAACCTTTTAGCGTCCGTCGTTTGACATGAACCTTCCCCAAAATTCGCCAGACTTCTTCATCATGGGCATTGCAGAGCCAGTACTTTCTGAATTCGTCAAACTTATCACGCCATCTTACTTTCTGTCGGCCACAATTCTACATATGATCTCTGGGGATCTAAAAAAAACGCAGGGTTATTGAGATACATACAGCCCTCTTCATATGCACAGCCCTTCACACGGATGGATCTAAGATTTTGAGTGGACTAGGGTCCAAATAGAAAATTCAATCTTAACAAAATACATGATAATGAAATTGAAAAAAAAAAAAAGAAGAAAGCAAGCAATAAGAGATACGGCATTTTTCGCTTCGATTTGAGACATAGCTGTATAGCACATGGAATGACAATAAAAAAAATCAATAGAATATCAAAGAAATTTTACGTATACTATCGGAAAAAATAGGTTAATTTCGAATCATCTTTATCTTCTATCCATAATTACCTTTTTAATTAAGAAAAAATGAAAATGACTTTTCTCAAAATTAAGAAAGATATCTTTCGTGTGGAACATGCACCTGAAGGCTGTAAAATGGATTGGCTTAAACGTTATGCAAATAACAAAAGCATCACAAGAAATGGTTTCAATAGTCTTAACAACCGTTGGAATTGTAATGTCTCTTCTTCGAATTATAGAAGGTATCTTCCGTATTGATCGTACATCTGCGGGAGGCTGTAGAATGGATAAGACAGAAGTTGTGCTAGGAACGGAATCAACTCAAAGAATGAACCCAACAGTCTGAACAAAAGAATGAAATAACCTCAGTTATTTGTTTAAAAGAGAACAGACATTGATTCCATTAAAGCTGAATTTATTATACTTGAGAATTTTTTTTTTTTTTTTTGGATACTTACATTTGAAGTTTTATTCCACTTTGAATGCTTCAGAAAGGTTATTCTTCAATGAATATTGCCTGCCCACACATAAATCATGAGGTCATCAAGTCTGGAGATTCGGTAAAATTGATCATAAGTTGAATCACGTAAGTGTTGCGAAGTTATAAATGCCTGGAAAGTTCTTTATCAAGGTTCGTATTGAAAAGAGGGTATTAAGGATTAATTGCATTACTTTAATAGTTTGATTGAAATTCAAATCAATGAAGCAATACCATTGGCTATTGTTGAACAAGTCTAGACAGTACTTAGACAGTTTTGAAGAGGCTAAAATGGTTTTCTTCGCCGTAGCAATCAATATATATTAAAATTTTCCTGTTCATAATAGTTCAGAGAGGTAATTAAAATTAGGAAAACATTTTTGTTTGGAACAAAGCCTCTGCGAATAGTTTTGAGGCGGGAGGAATTCACAAGTATGATTAAAAGGTAGGAGGAAGTAAAAGGAAAGAGTTTTGTTTCTTGCAAATCAAGTATCAATGGCGTATGGAGGTCGATGACGACGTTCCGTTTGGTACAATATGCGTCTGCGCAGTGAACCTCGAGGTTGAGACCAGGAATTTATATCTACAACTCACGACCACCCTTCTGATTAGATGTAAATCTACCAAAGGGATATCTCCACCCCAATCTCACAGCTTAGTGTATACTCGATTAGCTGCTGAATCCACAGGGAAATAGTTCCCTATCTCTTTGCTCATACCGGAGATCGAACCTGGGACCCACTTCTTGTGAGGCAGACGTGTTAACCATGATAATATGCGAGCGGATCTTTTATTGAAAGAATTGAAAGGAAAAATATCAAATAAACCATGGAACAATTTCTATTGTTATTTCTTTACTAATTTTACCCATTATTTTTTTTATCACAGCACTGGGTCAATAAACTAATCATTATAGCTCTTATTTTGCTACGAGTTTCATTCCATCATTATTTTTGCATTTTTTCACAACACTATTGGTTATTACTATTATTTTATTACTAATTTTAATCGATCCTATTATTGCTTTTTATCACAGCACTGGTTCGATAGAGTCTTCATTCGGAAGAACAACAGTGCAAAATTATAAAAAAATCTAATTTTTTTACTAGATTGTTATTCCATCACTGGTATAATTAGTGGCAGCAGTATTACATTGAATTATTTTTATTGGATGAAGCATAATCAACCAATAATTAAGATGAAAGAAAATATCAGTAATAATGATAATAAAAATGGTCGGCAAGGCTTCATTTGATAAAAAAAAATTAAATCACGATAATTTAACCCATTTGATACCTTTTAATTTCACTCGATAAATTAGTTAATATCGAGGTTTATGTACCTCAGTAGGTTTGTAGATTTAAAGGCCTATGATTGTTTTAAACATTTGTTGATACCGTTGGTGTCAAGTGTGACGAATGGAATATTACGAAGAGATGACACAATTGAAAACTCTTTCACATAAAAGTGGTCATAATAGTATCGATAGTTATGGATTTATAATTTTTTAATGAAGTCATGATTATAGGTGGATGTTAGCGGTACGAACAATGAAATCAGCAGACCGAATTCAAGCTCCAGCTGAACATTTTGCCTCCACTTTTCACTATTGCCCATGGGAGAGGTATGAATCTATCTCTTCTACCTCCAGCTGGACTCTACTGTTTCAGTTGGCAACCAGTCTAGACGGCAATTTTGATTCCAAACCGGAAAATCCAACGACGTGAGAGGCAGACGATACAGGGAACGTGTTCCCGAAATATACAATTAGCGGGACTCTTGAGAAGCTTTGATAGACCTAGCGAACCAGAAGCAGATTATAATTGTAAATTATAGTAAAGAGAATACACAAGCGGGCGAAATAATATAAATACTGTCTGTACCTTTCTACTCCACCTTGACTACACGTAGAAGTTTGTTTTTATCAAATTGATACCAAGCAAAATATGTTTAGCACAAAGAAGATTGCAAAAGACGTATTTGAGATTAATTGATTATTAATCAGTTTTCTTTCAAGTTGGAAAGAAAAACAATGAATGAAAATCACGAAGCTAATGAGTTAGAGAAGAGATGGTAGTTTATTACTCTGGCTATTGCAGACATCGATGATGAGAATTTAAAGCGTCTGGGAGAAAGTTCTTCCAGATGAAATAATGCGATTTTCTTGTCTGGGTTGGTCAGTCTCTTGCAGTCAGAAGACACTAATGAGATCTGATTCTGGCTATTTTTCGTGATCAGGGATTTAGTCATAGATTGTGGTTCGGTGTTCACTTCACTTCATCTGTTAAGATACTTTCTGTTTCTTTTTCTTGCGAAAGAGAACACTGTGCTTCTATTAGTACGTTTATTGCTATCTTTGATAGTGCAACACAGCAGTATAAACCACATAGCGCTTGGTTTACTCATATCTTTTCGTACATCTCTCAAGAGGAAACAGTGACGAGGAAAAGTTCATATCTTGATGAACATGCTCACCTCGAAGAGTGTAACATGCAGCACAACAAAGAAAGAATGTCCTCTGCTCAGTGCCACAAAACAGATACAGAGTCAAATGCGTGGCCATAGCTATTTTCATTTTCAATTAGAACCGTGGAATGGACGCTCATGTGTATAAGTGACTATAAACAACATATCTCAATATCCACATGTGCATCACACGGCAGTGAACTTGTTCAAATCTGTCTGCTCTATGAGTGGCCGTCATGATGATATATCGGAATATGCGAAAATTATTTATTGATATAACTCAACTGTTTTCCACATGTTGATTCTCAGGGATACAGTTGCATAAATCTTTCTATACATGCGGCGATAATTTTGCCAGGTAATATTTTTCAGTTTGATGAAAGGCAATGACTTGGTGCTTTTCATTGAGGTGGGTTTTTTTATCCCCCTTTTTTTAAAACGAAATTTGAAGCCCTTAATCCAAGCCGAACAAGAGTTGATAGAAAAACGAATTGCAAACCAATTAAAAAACGGCACAAGAACCGACAATTTTATTCGCAACCAGCTATTTGTTCAATAATTTTGAATATAATCGATTTTACAAACTTGAAAACACAGTTCTTATAGACATCTCACTGTAAGTGTTCTCGAGTAATTCCCGTAGGAAAATATTATTTTCGGCAACGAGTCTGTTTTAGAACTCTCCGAAGATTCACGAATCTATTTATTCATTCAGTCACAGACACAAGTTGGAATCTGAGCACTCAGTATTTCGTACATTATTCTGTTTGAGGTTTTTTTGTTATTTTTTTTTTCTCCAATTCAGCTGTCCTCACAAATTCTTAAAGGATACATTGTCATTATTTCATGAATTATTTGTATAAGCAATCACCATTTTGGTTGTTTTGGCCCCATCTTTTCCGACAAAATTCATTAAAACAACCAGCATTATCTTACTAGGCTGGGTGATCCATGAAATAATGATAATGATTCATCTCATTCAGAATTCATTAGCTCTAATAATACCTTAAAGGCTGGAGAATGTGTTGGTAAAAGGATAGTACAGAAACCAATATTGATGAGGATATTAGGCTAAATAGTTTGAGCAATTATGATAATTATTTGATAAGGGATGGAGAATGCATGGTATTGTGATAAAATCAACAATGACGAGGATGTTAGACTGAACAACTAGTGGGTTAATGATATTGTATATCAGTCTAAAAACTATAAACCAATCAACTTCCAGGGAAGAGACAAGCTAAAAAATTGCAAAAGTACCACGCCAATAACTACTCTCTAATCGAGCACGGAGGGGGGGTCGATTTCTAAAATCACTTTACAAGTTATAAATATTGATAACTTTGTTCGTAAAGATGCTGATGCCTATGATTCACGCCTAAACGACATCATCATAATCCCGAGATTAGAGTCGTTTTTTCGAAACCGAATGATCAACACTAATGCAACGCACAAAGTGATTGACTAATCATAATGTGCACAGTTCTTATCAGGATTCGGTATTGATTAAATATTTTTTGTGTCTCGGAAAATTGACTAAACTAACCAATTTCAAATTCAGGTCCTATTTACTTGATGTTTTCATGCCTTTAGCGCGAGACCGTTCTTGAATTAGGATGTACGAACTGTTATTAGAAAGCGTTAACCCTATAACTGTCAGTAATTCATATTTCAATTCGCTCCGACTAGCTACGAACGTATCACGCTTATAGGACGCACCAAGGAAACTGGAGAGCTGAAAATTTGAACATTTACTTCTTATGTATACAAAAAACTTTTTTTTTTTAATTTTTTTATCCCGTCCCAAATAGGTATTTAGTGGTGGTTCAATTTGCAATGTAAATTTATGCTAAATTGGTCCTTAATTCGTGCCCACTCGTTTTTTTTTTCTTCTTTATTTAAAAAAAAATTCAAACTTTTTACGGATAACAGCCCGACAAAAGGCGAGATCTAAGCTAATAAATTGATCATCCCGAAATGGTATGCTGCCAGAAGATGTTGGTCACATGACGGTCTATTGAGTGACTAATCACCAAAGTCTTATCACTAGTCTTCCAAAACAAAGAGGAGATAAGGAAGCTGCCACCATAAGCCAATCTGCAGACACGTCTCAATTGTGTGGATCTATAACATAATTACGTATAGTACTAAATGCAAATACATTCATATGTGTCGTGAGATTGGCAAAGAAAAGAACTTAGTTGTAATCAACTGATCTTAGCATCGCAGGTGGGCTTCTATCTCTATTTGAAAGATATATGTTTAATCATGGAAGTGGGTGTCTGTATGTTCAATTGCACGACACAGTTTTGCATCTGGGAAGATGAAATTAGGCATAAAGGTACATCTTTTCACGGTGAAGGATATGGGCCATGTGAAGTTGACATCAGAGGTCATTCGAGGCCACCAGAACTCATTTCCAGTATACCCTTGTCAATTTAAGTGACTTCTAGCATGATATTGAGTTTACGCAAGTACCAAAATGTTTGTGACCTCACAAATGGTTGGGTAGATAAGGTCAAATTCGTTATCCCAGTGGGTGCTTACCCCAAGGTTATTGCAGGTCACCAGTGGTTAATCTCCAGAGTAAAATAGCTCTTCCCAGCCATGTGGAACTTTTCTCTTTGCTTTTATTATTTGATACTTGTCATTCCATCATTATTTTTAGGGCGTTCTTTTTTCTTTCTTCAAATTTTGATTTTAGCGTTCGTGATCGTTTTAGAAACATTAAACCTTATTCTTTACACATTTATTTTTTTCATGTAGTAAATTTTGCAATAAAATTTATTCTCGTGACGACATTTTGAAAAGTGGCGAACAAAAGTACATCATTCGCCTGAAGATTACACGTAAGTGTGAAACAGTTCAGTAGCGAAAAAAACCGTTTAGTTGAAGAAAAAATACCTAAGCTTAATTTCGAAATATTGAGCGCTCTAAACATGAAACAACACAAAAGCAAATACTCTCTCTCTTTCGTTCTCTCTCTTTCGTTCTCTCTCTTTCGTTCTCTCTCTTTCGTTCTCTCTCTTTCGTTCTCTCTCTTTCGTTCTCTCTCTTTCGTTCTCTCTCTTTCGTTCTCTCTCTTTCGTTCTCTCTCTTTCGTTCTCTCTCTTTCGTTATCTCACTCTCTCTCTTTCGTTATCTCACTCTCTCTCTTTCGTTATCTCACTCTCTCTCTTTCGTTATCTCACTCTCTCTTTCGTTATCTCACTCTCTCTTTCGTTATCTCACTCTCTCTCTTTCGTTCTCTCTCTCTCTCTTTCGTTATCTCACTCTTTCGTTCTCTCTCTCTTTCGTTCTCTCTCTCTTTCGTTTTCTCTATATATCTATCTATATATCTATCTATATATCTATCTATCTATATATATATATATATATATATATATATATATATATATATATATATATATCAGCCATTACATAGCTTGACAAAGGCCTTCCCAAAACTCTTCCAATGTTTCATTATATGTATATATTTAAATCAAAATCCAATTTAAGATCATCCTGAATGTTGCTATTAAAACTTTAAAAAAATAGATTTGTAGTGTAAAAGGCTACAAGTATGGGGCACCTAGTGAGGATCGTAGATAGACGGATGAGCGTCCGCTGGGGGGGGATGGGGCATTTGTGCCCCTCCCCTGTATTTGGCCTCCTCCCCAAGGGCGAGAGAGTTGGGAAGTTTTAACCTGATTGTCGATGAAGGGTAATGGTGCAGTACAATGGTTCTATGCGACCCCCATTTAATGTACCCACAATTCCTTTTGTAAGATAGGAACTAATTTTGGCAGAGCAAGCTCAACCTTCAAAAACAAGACGATCCCAATAATCCTGAAAAGAGTATACAACCGATGCATCCTCCCAATAGTCACTTATAGAGCTGAAAAATGGAACCTAACCAAGAGACAGATCCGCAAATTGAGAACCATGCAACGTGCACACGAAATAATTATGCTGGGCCTCATCATTAAAAATCTCAAATGGCACTGGGCCGGCCATGTTGCAAGAATGGCGGACAACTGATGGACATTGCGACTGACAACATGTATCCCCTGAGATCACATGTGCAAGCAAGGCCAGCAGAACATTGGAAGGAGAGACGAGCTAGAGAAATTCAGAAAGTACTGGCTCTGCGACGCCCATGATAGAGAAGTATGGCGAATTCGGGGGGAAGGTTCATGTCCAACGACTGACGTTAGAAGACTGATGATGATGAATTCTTTTTGAAAAATAGTTTTATCATTCTTTGCCAACAGTGTTACTGCAAAGGAGTTATATCTTTTTACACCACTCTCTCGAAAAATGGCTGTGGAGACTGATAGGTAGAATATACACTGTTATGTATATTCTTATGTTTTGTTAGATATACTGACTCTCTTTCAGTTGTTAGCTTTTGGTGCAGGTATGTCTTATTGCTTTAGGTAATTCATCGATCAGTTCTTTTCAACCGTAAATCAATCTGTTTTAAAACACCCAACAACTAGCTATCATCTGCAAGACCAGCTTGCGTAAATTTACTTCAGAATGACGTATCCTGGTTAATTCTTTATAAGTCTATTTTTCTTAAACTATTCGAGAACAAAAATTAGTATTGAGTTTCCCATAAAAACTGCCCAATAAATAACTACTAAAAACGAGTGCTATGGACTCAAGTGATGAAAAGATTAAACGTTTGTCTTTCTCTCTTCAAATTGTTTTTATGTCCATTTCGGACTCCATTTTGCCTTTGATCTTAAAGATTTATCAACTAGGAAATTCATTTATGACAAAGTTTATATTCCTGTATATCCCGTGCGTTGACAGCAAGTCTGTTTCTAATTTATGAACTGTGCAAATAAAAGTTTATACAACTGTATTTTAATGATAGTTGAACGGAAATTCAAAAATAGATTTGGCCAATCTAACTCTTAAACATCCTTCTTTTTGATTGGCCAAACATATAACATTATCCGATCATCTGCTTCCGGAAATAAATCTTTGTTTACCCCAGGTCGGACAGGTGATACAAACAAAACCTTCAGTCGAGATGTCTTGTTCTTTTCTTCGGTGTTTAATCTCCCCTACCCGCCACCAGAAACCAAACAATTTCCAATCAGACTATCATATGATGATGAGTTGTCTCTTCGAATGGGTGTGGGATAGACGGCTGGGTAGCTAATAACAAACTGCAAAGCAAATGTTTCCAAAGACAAATTACATTTGCCAACAATCACACCCTCCTAATTGGTCATATTATTGAACTGCCCTGAGTGATTGATGCTCTTGTCTGCAGGCCTGTTCTCTCAGTTTCAAGAAAATCACTCACATTCATATATGCGATCAGTTTGTAAGCAAGATATATCCAACTGTATGTATTTAGTTGTCAATAAAAAGAAAAATAACTGATTGCAAATTGAGATTATTCTACTTTAAAGCCAAACAGTAGAGTAAGAGTAACACTATGTTGAAACAGCTACCTACAGGTTCGATTCCTTCTGCAGCTTCATTTCCTTGAATTGTTTATCCTATTAACGCTGTCTCGGTCAAGTGACATATTCTTCGTATAACAACAGGAGGTCATTTCAAATAGTTTCAAATGATATAATGGATTTACAGTTGTTCTGTCAGATTATATATCTATTTCTTAATTATGATAATGATAATGATGATATATATAAGCTTGATCAAAGACCATAGACAAAGACTTTTTTTTTATTTAAGTTATTCGGATTGAAAGAAATGTAAATACAGCTGAAACGTTTGTGGTCTACTGCTTTTGACCATTCATTTGACTACCAAGTTCAGGGAAATAAAATAGACTATAGATGTTTTATACTATTTTTTTTCTTTTAAATATTCTTAGACTCGAGTGGTGCCGCCTGTGCGTTATTATGACGTTATAGGAACCAAGAGTTTGAATGTATTTAAGATGAATACATTTAGACTGCTAGGGGATGTGGCTTGTACGTCGCCCTGTGTGTAACGTCTCTATACCGTACAAACGCTATAATGGTCGAAAAAGATAGATTACAAACGTTTGGACAGAATTCACAGTCATTGAATGTAGATATGCGTTTTTTTGTACGTGAGCATCATCATTATCATCATCAGTTTTTTAACGTCCGTTGTTGGACATAGACCTTCCCCAGGATGCGCCAGTATATCCTGAATTTGTCTAGTTAATCTCCCCGTCATGTATTCTGTCATCCTCGGTTTCTCGTGTGATCTCTGGGGATCCACGTTGTGATTCGTGATGTCCATCAGTTGTCTGCCATTCTTGCCACATAGCCAGCCCATCGCCATTTTAGTTTTTTTAATAGTTTCTATGATGTCTTGGACTCCCGTTTTCCTTATATACTGTGCTATCCTGTGGTCTCTCCATATAAGGTTAATCATGATTCTCTCATGTGCATGCTACATGCTTCTCAGTTTGCAGGTCTGTCTCTTGGTTAGGTTCCATGTTTCAGCTCCATAAGTGACTATCGGGAGAATGCATTGGTTGTATACTCTTCTTTAGTTAATTATAAGTATTTGTTTAATTCCTTGTCTAATGGTTTTCAACGAAAGTTGTATTACAAGGCGAAGTTGCAGAAGTTGAACAATACATGTACCTTGGTCAGGTGCTAAAGCCAGAGAAAGATCGCGGAAATCAAATTAGACAGCGCATCACGATTGACTGGAAAGCATTTGGTATAAATAGAGGTATACTTGAAAGCAGATTACCGATCTGCATAAATGACAAAGTATTCAACCAATGCATAACGTCAGCAATGGCGTTGGAGTGGGAAACATGAAAACTTAGAAAACCATTCGAAAACCAATACAGAGCTACATGAAGGGCAATGGCAACGGTGATATGGATTCGAGAGAGGGCCAGGATGAACGATATCGCAGAAGTAATTGAGCATCAAACCTGGAGATCGGCAAGGGCACATAGCGAGACGAAAACATATTTTTAGCATTCATCACCGTAGGCCTACGAGTACCACCAATTCGGGCAAAAACGTTGAGTTTCAGGCAAATCAGTGTAAATTATCGGGCAAATCAAGCCACCTTCTTCCACTGAACTGAAGAATTCTCATACCACCGTCTTCATCACGATCAACGCATTGTTTGTTGCTCGAATGTATGCGCCTCATATCTTCCACTGACACATTCCTGAAAAGATCTAATCTATAAATGATTGAGAGAGTACAAAAGCTAAGTAATTCTGTTAAAGAACAGACACATTTTTAAAAGACCAAAAACGACCTATAGATACATAATTAAAGCTGATCAATAGAGGTTGAACATTTTGAGTGGCTCACTTTCTTAGAATTTCTTCAATTGTATTCTTGCTCTTGTTTGCTTTGTCGGGTTTTCAGACTTTTTCTTTGGGGGGAAAAAGATCTGATGATCTACGAACCTAACAATAAAGTCTGTCAGGAAAACTTCTCTAACTTTCTGTCCATTTTGAAACTGTCTTTGTCTACACCAGTTCGTTTTTCTAATCTTCCTTCCTGTAACAAACTGGTACTTACTTCCATATGTTTATGCAAAAGGATAGATGATCATTATATAGACAACTAGTTTATTAATACCGTCGAAAAAATGACGGCAGTATCTAAATAATTTTGTAATTGCTGTGTCCTTGAAAAATATCAAAAACATTGTTGCTCTGCACATTCATATTTACGTTTAACCAGAATGAACACACTTTTTTTTTAACACTTGCAAAAATAAATGAAAGAGTAGTAGCCTTTGTTTATTCAATGATGAGCGATAACAAGTATATATATATATATATATATTGGTGTCATCCAGTGCTGTTTTTGTCGTATGGTGACAGTGTAGCTATAGACACGATATCTACTCCAGTGCCACTAAAGAGGATTGAAATCTTCGCTCCAGACCTGGAGCCTGGCATTCTACATCTGTTCTACGCAGAACTGGACAGTTAGTAGAACTGAATTGAACGATGTGTTTTTCGAGCATACGCCATAATTCACCATTTACCAAAGGGGGGTAATAATAGTGTCAACCGAAGACAGCTGTTTCGTAGTAATATATATATATATATATATATATATATATATATATATATATATATATCTGGTTGGTAACTTAATAGGAACTAGCTCATGACGAACATCTTTTTACAAAATGCCGTATTGGAGGGTGATCAATTGAAAAAAATGGAAAAAAAAAGTGGTAAGCAATGAATAAGTAGTTTCTCTCTCCCTTTGCAGGCATTTATCACTAAAAATGTCCAAATCTTAAAGAGAAAAAACAAAATGGAATGCTCTCGGGTGCAAATGAAGGAATCAACCTACCCCTGGACTTGATGAGGAGTAGATATGTAAAATTTCAGTCTTCTGGATTCATTGGTGCGGTCTGCACGCGTGGCACATACATAGTCATGTGAGCCAACCAGACCACCTTGAAGAGTGAAGAAACCTAATTTCTGTTGATGATTTCTAATAGGTATCCAAGTGTGCTAACAATGTTTCTATAAATGGTTGCATTCCAATCAACCGGGCGGGGTTAACCTCAATCTAAAAATTTTTGAGAAATATTTTCATAGGATTCTATTCACAATGTAACTTTAATGCTAAAGTGGAACCTACTTTCCACCCATAGTTTAATTTCTTATTTCATATGAGTGTATACAAGTCGAATAAACCGTCTGTTGATCGGACATTCAGCTAGTATATAAATATTTCGAACCTAGAATATATCCCGTGGTGTATTATATAAGTAGATTGGTGATGAGTTAGCGTATCTATTAAAATTCCCGGGCACATGTTTAAGAATCTATTCCTAGAAACACGTTTAAGAAAACTTGTGCTCGTTTGCACCTGCGAATATTTGCGTCAGTGCCAGATAAGCTATGTAGCAAGAGTTGCTTTATGTTATAGGTCCCGCATTTTCAAGTGTCCCGCGCTAATGCTTACAAGCTATCAATTCCGAATCCATGATCTTACACTTCCTCTATTAATAATGAAGCATAATGTCATCAATTTTCATGGGAGCTTGAAACTAAGGATTTTCGTTCATTACCACTAATATGAGTTACTTTGGGGGGAAAAAAACGAAGATTAATTAGTGAGAGTGGGATATCTATAATGCATGAAAATGAAGTTGTAGCTACTGCACAAAAATCAAAACGAAAAAAAGTAACATTATTTCTGGCATTTTTGTTTTATCATACAGTGAAACTAAAAAAAGAATTGTTGAGATACTTACGTGTTTTTTTTTCTAAAATTCAGGGCTCCTTATTAGACTTCATACAGGCTCAATATTAACTCAATCTTAATATGGCACTGATGTGCATGTGTATATATGAAAAGTCGTTAACATAAAAACATGTAGCGGTCAACATTTCTGTATTTTCAATTCGAGCGTATTTCTTTTTTCAAAAAGACCATTGCAGCTTGGAAGAATTTTGTTGGTCATCTTTCCTACCTGTAGCGCCCCCTATTTTAGTTAGGAATTGAATACAAAACTCCACTTTTAGTTAGATATTGTAAACGTCTCTTCTGACGACGACCCCTATAAAACCCCTGGATGCACATGGTCCAATGCTCATTGGCGCCAGGCCCCCTAGATGGTCAAGCCTCTGGCCCTGGCCTTTGTGGCCAACCACTCTCTTTCTCTTTCTTCCTAAAATCGTTATCATTTCGCCGACCAACCGGTCGATCCGATCTTAACCGTTCTTCCTCCGTGTATCACTGAACTAACTTTGCCCATTTCACTTCACTGATATCGAGCCTCACGCATACGCACAACTACGCATCTACATCACCGTATCTTCGCCATGTGCTACAAACGTACATCACCTCTCACCCTAGTGAATGGAATGGCTAAGTTCTTTTGCTATCCGATAGTCACGATAATATTTCCTAAACTTCTTTGCTTCGGGAATTATGCATGGATAAAACTCCATGTTCTCTGTCTTTCATGGTCTGTTCGTCGAGAGTCTATCAGCGTCACAAAATAGCCCACCAAGTTAACTCACTAACTTGGCAGTATGGCTCGCACACTGAACCTGGATTCCACGTATTTATCTTAGAGTGATCCAAGCTATACGGAATCCAAGCAGTTCAAACAAACTCCACTTCGACACTGACGCCAGTACTATCAAGACAAGAAAGCTCTCACTTTTCGCTAACTCTTCTCCTGACATTATATCTCACGATCGATCGTATTTAAGTTATCCTTACTTGTAACTCGTCTTCATTCTACATTCTTGTATTAAACGTACGTCTTATTTGTCTGGCCCAAATCCTTGTATGTATTCTTTTCGCTTTGTTTCAATGCACGTCCAACTTCAAACTTAGTGCGCATTCTCTTCGTACAACTTCCTTCCTCCCTTACATTTACAGGGCCGCACGCGCGCTACACATTAAACCACAAGGATCCAGAATTCCTCATCTCTCTCTAACAATCATCACACTATTCATTTCCCAACCACAATTCAGGTCAAATCACGAAATAACCAATCAGAAACTGAGGTGAATCCGTTAAACCAATCAGAAAAGGTGTTTTTAGTTCTATCCAACAAGAATTAGGAGGCGAGAAAACTAGTAATACAATAATAGCGATAAGTGTATCAATTTAAGGTGGATTTATACTCAATTGCGTCGGAGTTGTGATGAAAAAAAGACAGCGATACTGAGATTAAGTATAACTAGTGACAAAATAACTTCACATTGATATCTCTTTAGTATATAAATGTTTCTACTTTATTTTCAACACCCGATATGAACCGGTGGCCATTATCTGAAAGAAACCTAAAAGTGATGCTGCAGCCAAACAAAACAATTGTCTCTCTCCACTGTTTGATATTCTGAACCAATCAGATTCGCTTGTAAAGAATCCGGGTTTATTGACAAAGAGATTCTTGCGGAAGTCTTTTGATTTGTTCTGGCTAGGTTATTATTGATTGTTGCCGAGATATAATGGTAGAATTTTCTGCCTTTCAGTTATTGCTTTTCCCTCTCATTTGCCTGTAAATCAATGTGTTACCTGCGGATTCATCTTGAATAATTCCCTTCTGTAATACGATGTTTGTCTGGAAAGTATCCAGCCGTTTTGTATGGCTGTAGAACCAGTTGCACGGCCTGGATGTAACTTCGCAACCAAACAGAGGAGACTTTATTGCATATAAATGGATAGAAACTTCCCTGTGAGTTATTTAGTCGGTATCGAATGAGCTTGCATACTGTGTGACCGTTTTAATCACAATGAGAGTTCTTTTGGCAAAACATCACACACCCCTGGTCTGTCAGATCACTCTGTCATATTGTGTAGATTTTGCTCCCTGCAAATTTTGGCTTTCCTCAAGGTAATTTCAGACCGTTGACGAGATTGAGGAGAACCAATCAAGACAGCTGATGGTGATCCCAAAAGAGGACTTTGCAAACCCCTTAAAAAAAGTGGAAGGGGCGCGAGGATCAGTGTGTGTGGTACCAATGGAAGTACTATGAAATGGTATAAGGCACCATTATCTTGGGTAGACCATTTTTTTCTTATCAAATGGCTGGATACTTTCAGACGGACCTTGTGTAGGTGCTGTCAAATACAGAACAAGTATCAATAGCTCAATACTTTCAGTAAGCAACCTTAACACTCAATTTCTCGGTAGCAGAATATCAAGACAAAAATAGGGAAATTCAATTTCATTGAGAACGCCTTATATTAATGACGGAAGATTTTATACTGACTAGGCTCTTATACAAATGCTGAGATATCATAGAATCCATACGAAAACTTGAATGACAATGTGCTGGTGATGTTGCAAGAATGTCAGACGGTCAATGAACATCACGATTCACGATATGGATCCCCAAAGATCCCATGCAAAACTGGGGCCGACAAAATATAAGATGACATGACCTACTCGATAAGTTCAGAAAGTGCTGGCTTCTTGTCGCCCACGATAGAAGGGTCTGGCGAATCTTGGGGAAGGTCTACGTCCAACGATGGACGCTTAAAGGTTGGTGTTGATGATACTTCTAGGCTGTGATTCTCAGAATGAGTGCCATGGCTAACTAGTAAGTTCACTTGACTGCAGATTCACTGCAACTATATTGACAGAACAAAAAACATTAGTTTATGAAAGGAAACAAGTACGCAACTTTCTTATCAATCTAAATTGTATGATAAAATGGAAGTACTCAAAGAATGCAAACATCTGCCATCACCATTGTCAGGGGTGGGGTAAAAGCACATGAACCCCTCCCCCCCAATGAATCTGTTCTCCCGTGGCCTATTGCCCCTCCCCCTCCACAAAATGTCTTTGAAATTCATAGGGTACTTGGGGAGATATCGTGTGGACTGACATGAAATGTTCGCGATATTATGCGGTGAGGATACATAACTACAACATAGGTAGAGTAATTGTGCAGGAATCTTCTTCTGTAGCCTATCATCCGCTCTACGACAAAATGTGGTAGTTCATTGAGAACTTTGGGAGATATTGAACGGACAGACGAACAGAAAGGCGTATAAACTCTCCAACTTGTTTTTATTGCTTGTTTTTCTTTTCTAACTTAAGTAACCTGAACATATGAATGTGAAATTGTTCAATATTTCTGACTTCATCATCAATCTTTCAACGTCCGTCGGTGGACATAGAACTTCCCCTGGATCCACCTCATTTCTCTATCATGGGCGTCGCAGAGCCAGTATTCTTTGGTTTCGTCTAGTTCATTTCTCCATCTTGTTTTTTGTCGGCCTCGGTTTTGCATGTGGTCTCTTGGGATCCATGTTGTGAGTCGTGATGCTCATCGGTTGTCTGCCATTCTCGCAACATGACCAGCCCATTGCCATTTGAGTTTTCTAACGAATGAGAGAATCAAGCTCAACCTCACATGGAGAGATCACAAAACAGCACAATATATCAGAAAGGAGACGGGGGTCAGAGACATCATAGATTTCTGAATTAGGTCCTCGTTGAATAATCTCCAAACACTAAAGGCGCTATGATTAAGTATAAAAACTTGTGCTTAGTGCTTCAAAAGGCACTATCACAAAATCACGGAGAAAAGATTATGCTTTATCCCTTTTAAGTTATGACTTTCGGAAGCAATTTTTCCGTGATGAATTACCGAATTTCCACCGTTTTATCACTTATTATACAATGAATATTCTGAAGTAGTATTCTTATCCTTGATGTTTTTAACACAATGTGAACTTTCCTCAGGGAGGGGGTCCCTTGGGAGATTGATCGGAGCCCTTTATTCCACCAAGTGGGTAAAATACTGAATCACTCTAGCCTAACAAATGGCCTGACTAACCAGTCAAGTGGGCTACAGATTCTTCACACTTTGCTCGTGTGTGTGGGGGGGGGGGAGAGGTGCCCCTGGTCAGATTTTTTGGATACGAATTTGAAAGTTTACATGAGTACCACTACTAAGTACCATCTAAAAACAGTTTTTTATTTTTGTTTTTTTTTTTCAAAAACATGCGTTTTTGCATCTCCATAGTTATTTTGGACTCACAATGCCCAGATCTTATACCGATATTTCTTAGATCATTTTAAATGAAAAATATATTCTTCTTTTAGATTGTTAGTTATGACATATGTGCAGGCTTCATTGAGTGATTCGTTTATGCAACATACGGATATTAAAATATCTATAATTTCAGAGGAAAACAATCTACAGATTTGTTGAGCAACTTTTGGATTGATTTGGGGTTTGCTGTAAGATATGAAAATACTTTTAGTCAAAACCAATCTATTCTTTTCATCATACATTGGTTTTTAATCTTGAAAAATGTTGGAGTGCAATTTCGTTTTAGCTTCATAAAATCGAGGAAGCCATTTCGGTCTGTGCAAAAAATCTCTCAGATGTATGATTGTAGAGTTCTAGGTCTTCAGTAGAAATGATTTAAGACAAGTGCTTTTAACGTAGGAAGAACTTGGAGCATAGGTCAGGTTAGTCATTCAATAGAAACAGACAAATGACTGATGGCTTTTGGCAGCATGCCGTATTGAGGTGATCAATAAAGATTCGGGAAAAAGTGAAGATCAATAAATGAGTTACTTCGCTCGCTTTTGCTGGTTTTAAAAATGGAGTGTAAAAATACTGTAGGATACCAACTCGGGGACTGATTATGCATAAACTTGCATTGTAAATTGAACTCCACTAAAAACCTATTGGGATGGATTTTGGTAAACCCTGTATGCATGATACGTACATACATAGCCAGACCATTTTAAAAACCGAAGAAGCCAATGTTGATAGATATTGTCAATAGTTTCCAATAACATTTCTATCACTATTCTGAAGATTGTATGTGTGATGAATATCAGTGGTTAAATCTTTCAGACGGAAGAACCTGATATCCCCAGTTTAACCACCAGAGACTGGCGAACTACGTGCTGCGGATATTTCAATTCAAATTTATTCAAGACCCAAGCTTTTAAAATAGAAAGAAATGAAGACATTGATGATGGACGTTCAAAAGACTGAATGATAATATTGTACAAATACAGAGAAGCAAAAAAATCGTTTTACACGTTCCTACTTGTATTTTGATTCGTTCAGCCTTAATGAAAGGTATTTTTCCAGGTGGAATTCATTCAGGCCAGTATCTCCATCTTTGTTGTTTTCATCATAGCATTTCAGTTGGTTATGATCTTGATTAGGTGTATATTTTGCGTCACAGAATGTTGAACAGAATTAGAAACCATCAGCCGGTACTGTTACCATAGGTTTCTTCAGTTTTCAAGTTGGTCTGGCTCTGTATGTATCTATCTCGCGTATAGGCTGTGCCAATGGATCTAGAAGACTGAAAATTTAAGCATTTACTCCTTATTATGTATTCCTCCCCTAAATTGGATCTTACTGTGGGATTCAATATACAATGTATGTTTACGCTAAACTGATAACTGGTTTGTGTTAGGCTACTTTCAGGCTTGTTTTCTTCATTTTAGATTCAAACTTTTAAATGATCATGGCCCAACAAAAGGCAAGAGAAGTACTTTATTCATTGATCAGCCCCTTCACCGATTTTTCAATTGATCGCCCCCAACTCGGCATGCTGCCAAAAGAAATTAGTCACGTGAGGGTTTTGAGTGACTAATTAGACTTGTATTTTCTGTAAGAGTCAGTTTTATCGTTTTAAGTGATGAATTGGCATGCTCACAAGAACATGGTTATAATAAAAAGAAGAAATAAATATTGGTTTGTGCGATTTGTGAAATAATGAACAAACATGGTCTTCAAAATATTACCCCAGCGTCCCTTCCACTTCCAAAAATGCTCTGCAAAGTCCTCTTTTGGGATTGCCATCAGCTGCTTCATCACATTCTCCTTAATTTTGTCCATCCAGAAGTCACAGAGCTAAATCTAAACCAGGGTGGGGGTGGGGGGCAACAGTTTATAGATCTGGTTGATATGTTTTGCCAAAAAATCTATGCAGGCCATTAAGAATGACTCACTTGGCCATTATTAATGCAACAATCACACAATAGACAAGCTTGCTCAATAGTTTTTTGTTTTTTAACTACTGACTCCATAATACCACTAGAGAGTGCCTTTTCATACATGTGCAATAAGGTTCCCTCTGATTGATTACCAACTGACATCTAGGCCGCATACATGTTTCTTGAGATATTCGAAATAGCTGAGTACTTTCCCGACTCACCTCACATATATGAGACAAGGCTTTTTACTGATGAATAATTCTTTTTATGTCTGAAGCTAAGAGTTGTTTTTAATCCCTCCACCTGTACATGGATTTTAATCTGAAGGAACTATAATTCTTAGATTGGTTATTTCCTATCAATCTAACAGTGCCAGGTTACCTTGCTTTCTTTTCTTTTTAATATATATGTAACAACCTTCATTAGATTCTATTGTACATCCAAAATTTATTAAGCAATTGATTTTGACTTGAGTAACTTTTCATTGGATTGGAAAATGTTAACGTTCTCTTGCCAAATTAGATGCTGAATTGTTATATTAAAAAGAAAGAAATTAATTAATAACCATAAAATATCCCAAGAAGTTTGAATCATAGTCTATAAGTCATAGAGATTTTGGCATTGTATCCAAATTTATCACATCTTTTCCTTTCCCATTAACAAAGAGGCATTTACCAATGACAGGTTATTAAAAAGAATTGGTTTGTAGCCATATGTACATTGGAATACAGTAGCCGTTCAAAATATTTTGTACAAAACTGTTTTGGTTTGGGGAATTGTATTGTCTTTTGAAGGATTTAAGACTGGGAAGATAAATAATCGTATGATTATATGTACGCTGCAAGCGCATTATTGTTCCACTCATTTTCAGCACTGTTCCTCCTCCTACCACAGTATTTGAAATATTCCATTCCAACACTAATTGATGTGTCTTGGTGCTGTGCATTGCATTTTTTTTTTTTGTTTTAAATCAATTTCCCAAGGTTTTTAGAAAGGATTCCTATATAAAAGCTAACAATAAGTCTAAACCAGACATTTATGTTCTGCCATTTGTAGGGATATACAGTATTGAAGTATTTGGTCGCCTCCCATATGTAGGCTGTAAAATATTTTAATTAAGAATTTTTTGTGCTTTCATTATAGTTTAGGTGTTGAAAGTCATACTGCTGTGCAGGAAATAGATGCGGTCTAGTTTGATTCTTATTTTTTTTGACCGGCAATTTGTGACTTAAATTGAGTTGGCATCTATATCTGATCACAGCCAAGTGAAGATGTCTATATTACTCACCATCACAGTCAATAATTGAAAAACCGTAGCATCAAAATTTGAAGTCCTATAAAAAAAAATATCAAAAAAAAAACTTCCATTGAAAAATAAATATGGTCAGAATAAATTCCATTCATGACATCACTGGTCTTTTCCACTGAAAAACATCTAAAATAGAGTAAAGAAACATCTAGATTCTGGAAAATCTAATTGTCATCAAACCCATTGATGTGAGGCTCCAAAAAATCTTTTTTAAAAATTCCCCAAAATAAAGATGATAAAATGTGAAATACTGATACCAATTTTCAAGTCAGTAGACAAAACTATGTGGCTTGGAACACTGGAAGACACCAGCACTTGTACATATAAAAGGATATAACTCTTTGCCACCTTTGGCTGCTACTAAGTGTTCTATTCTTTTTATCAAAATATACATTCATGGTCATTCTGAAGAATCTATTTTTCATCACAGCACATTTCAGAAATGAGACATAATTATAACATATAAGCAATAACAATCACACATCAAAACAACGCAATTTCAGATTTTCCATCAATTCTTATGGAGGCCATGTTTCCATCTTTTTTTTATTACAACCAAATGACAACTGCCATAGGAGAAACTCCAAGGTTTGGCAAATGAGTTCCAATTGTTGTTTTAAGGCTATTCCCTACAATATATCTAATTCATTTGTTACTTTTGCCATCTGTATGTTTCCTTCAAGGCTCATTCTGAATGTACTCATCTCTGGAATGAAATTCCTGAAAGTTGGTTGGAATGTTTTCTCATTAGCAGTTTCTTCTCTAAATGCCGAATTGATGTTCCACATTGCATCAGCTGCATTGTATCCCTGTTCCAATTCATACAAAATGAGCAGTCTTGACAGGGTTCGGCACACACATACACGCACACACACACATATATATATATATATATATATATGCTTGTTCTGTTTTCTCTTATCATCTATCAGAAGGCCTACACCAAAAGTGGAATACCTTTTTAGATCATGATTCATGAAGCTAAAGGTATATATTTATGTGTTGCAAATATATATACATATATATATATATATATACACACACACACACACACACACAGAGGTAAAGCTCCTATTTTGCGCAAGATGTGTTCCAATAAAATGGACAATCTTGGTGCAAACTGGGTATAATTACAGGTGAAATTCCCACTTCATCCACTCCCACTCTGGAATGAGACCATCCAAAGTATGAACATCACTTAGAAGTATACAAGGTCTGTCTGGAAAACATCCACCCACATTATCAACAAAAGAACGTAGCCTTCCTAGGGAATGGCGCCTTAGCTCTCTTCAAAATTTTACCCATTCGACCTCATACGCTTATCTCAATATCCCTTTTACTTTGCAAAACAGTCAGCAAATTCCTCTTTCGGAATCAAGCATCGTATTTTCCCTGATCTTGTCCATGGTCTGAATCTCTTTTCCCGTTCAATGGAGAGAAGCCAGAAGTTGTAGGAACTGTGAGGTTCTGACAAACCTGGTTGATGTGATGTTTTGCCAAAATATCCTGCAAAAGATACAAAAGATATGCTCAGACATAGTGAATTCAAAGTTAACACTGTATGGGATTTCACAACGTGCATTACCCGATGGGAGAGTTAACACCTACACAGTAAGGTCCTCTGTGGTAGGTTGCCAAGTTGAATCAGTGCTACTCAACAAGTTCTCAAGATATTCAAAATAGCTGGATACTTTCAGGACAGACCTAGTGAAGCTGATATTCAAGTACAGATTTCAAAGGAAATGATTAGATTTATTCATCCAACAATTTACAAATAACAATGCGACAATTTGGCAAAAAATAAGACTTTTTAAATCTAAGTATAAAGACAACAGGTCTGGTTTGTCACTAAATAGAAACCATCGAGTAGCCACTGATTTTAGGCAGCATGTCATGTTGAGGATGATCAATTGAAAAATAGGAAAAATCTGTGATCAATGGACAGTGATCACGAAAAAAAGTCTGAAGTAAAACAAATACAAGCACGGATACTGCATACTAATTGAGGGACCAATTTAGCATAAACTTATATTGCCATAAAAACAATATTTTTGGGCAGAATTTTTACAAAATAAAAATAATTTTTTTGCAGACATGATAATGAGTAAATGTTTGGATTTTTTAGCCGTCTAGCTCTATTGATGCAGTCTGTTTGTACAATACATGAATCCATAGCCACCCAGACTCGTTTTAAAAAAAACTGGAGAAATCCGTGATGACAGTTTTAATTGATTGTTTCCAAAACCTCTTTTTCTTGAACTAGTTAGAGAATATACTGATTAGAGAATTTATTAGGAAGTTTTTCTTACACGAATTGCTGTACAAGAAACACAAGTTCAACTATCAAAGGGTTAGACATTACTAATATGTATTATGAAAGCACAGTCTTTAATATTCTCCCTTTCCTCTATTGCCACTTCTGGATAATTTTTATTCATAATTTTTTTAATATATGCCCAACAAAATGATATTCAATTAATAATACCTGACTCCTGTGTCTTTCATCTTATTTATTTTTCATTGAAAGTCCTCAGACTGTCCCGTTCACAGCAGTGAATAAACTGTGCAGATCAGAAACAAAGAAATTCTAGGTGTGACATAAGGTGTTGACGCTGAATATGTCAGAGTCCTGCAACATATCTACCAACATAGTAGGCAACGTAAAGACTGAGCCCTTTTGACTAGATGAAAGAATGAGACAAGTGGATACAATCTAACCCAAAGTATTCACAGACTACCTTGAGATGATCTTCTGAAACATAACATGAGAACACAAAGGAATCAGAATAGAAGCTGCTTACCGAAGTAACCTCAGATTTGCTGATGACATTGTCCTCTTTGCTAAGAACCTTCACAATCTCTTAATACTGCTAGATGAACTAAATGAAGCAAGTAAATTGATCCCTATATGAACTTCAGTAAAACAAATGTCATGAACAACAAACATGTTTGGGACAGAGACACAATGATCATAATCAAAACACAAGACTGGAGAAAGTAGACCACTACATTTACTTGAGACAGCAAGTCTCCATGAGGTCATCAAAAGAAGAAAAAATCAAATGAAGAATTATACTAGGCTGGTAAGCTTTTGACTTTTAAGAACAAGAAAAACCCACTAGTCCTAAAAAGAAGGGTATACAACCAAAGTGTCTGACTGATAGTCACCTATGGAGCTAGAATGTGGAACCTAACCAAAAGACTGACCCTCAAACTGAGAACAATGCAATGTGCACATGAAAGAATGATGTTGAACCTCTCAAGGAGAGATCAGATCATATGACAGTACAGTATATCAGAGAAAAGATAGGAGTCTGTGGTATCATAAACAGAAAACTCAAATGTTTATGGGGTGGACATGTTGCAAGAATGTCAAACAGACGCTGGACATCAAGACTCACAACATGGATCCCCAGAGATCATATGCAAAATAGTGGCCAACTGAAAGTAAGATGGCATGACAAGCCAAATAAATTTAGAAAATGTACTGGCTCCATGGTGCCCATGATAGAGCCGTCAGGCAAATCTTTGGGAAGGTCTATATCCAACGACGAATGCTAAAAGGCTAATGATGATGAGACTTGAACTTTCATCTCTTTTACAACAGGAAGCTCACCTAAATGATGCAATTACTCAACCAATTAAGCTATTAGAGCTCTTACGGCTGAATGAAGTCGAAATCTCACCCTCAAACCTGTCCTCTGTTTTTCTCTCCAATCGTTCAGCGCCTCATTCGTTTTGTTTTTATGTGCATTACTTATTGAAGTATTGATAACATCTTATTTTATACCAGAAGAAGCATTGTCAACCATTTTTAATTATGGATTAGTATGTCCTTCATCTTGAATTTCGTTTCTTTTCATTGCAACAACTCAGACCATCAGTCTACAACAGGGAATAAAATCCTAATCTATTGAAAAATATTATTGTTATGAATTGAGCAGTTTTAAACTGAAAAATGACTATTTTCTGAAGTCATTGAATTTTGTTTTCTCTTATTTACAGGTAAGTATTGGTCTCTCAAGGAAAATGCATTTCAGCTGAAGAAAATACCAGCACAAGGGTGTCCAGAAGTCATCAGCAATCAAAAATTGTTCAGGTCGAGTACAGTTCCAAATTGTAAGTTAAAGGGACGAAAAGTTTTGGTACTTCATGAAAATTTGATAAAATTTCGTTCAAATACCATCTTGTACTTCATAGGATGCAGATTTTGAGGGAGAAAATGGCAAGTAAAAAAATAGACAAATTTGCTTATAAATATTTCATTTCATTTATATTCAAAGTGGATGACAGAGTTTTGGAACAACATAGCAAACATAGTTTTATATATATATATATATATATATATGTGTATGTATGTATGTATATAAAGTGAACAATAGGGAATGAGAATGACTCAGGAGTAAAAGTATATCGAGACTTCATTCATTAATTGATTAATCCATTAATTAATTAATTAGTATGTTATACCTATTCAAGGAGGAGTTCTCATCTTCAATAACATGTGTATGTACCTTTCAGTGATTGAAAGGTTTCCGTAGAAAACAAATTCAGCATCAGATGTTTTGATTTGAAAACCAAAATGGAAATCAAGAGAGAGCATTCCTGGGAGGTCATAATGCTGATATATATATATATATATGTACAAGGCTGGCTTCAGCAAAGTAAAAACTCCACTCCAACTCCCATACCAAATGAAGATGATTACTGCAACTTTTGTATTGTATGCCTAATGAACAGAAAATTGTAATATATATATATATATATATTAACATTAGAATGGAACAAGTCTTAGCATCTCTATGATTAATTTTTGCTAATGTCTAAGATTTGTTGATATTGCTCGGTCAAAAAGACAGACTGCTGACAATAAGTTGGTTGTAAGTTCTAATCACCGCTGGGGAATTTGAATTATACATATCCATTCACACACTGAATTTTGGTGAGGATTGTTCTTGTCGTTCTCGTTACAATAGAATTAAAAAGTCAACTTGAGTTGTGGAGTTTGACAATACATATACGTACATGAGTTTCTCAAGTTGGTTCATGACAACTTGTTGTAGTTATTTACCTTAATCTCTTTAGCAGAATTAGTTTTGTCAGTATTAAAGAAAAATATACATATACAATTATATATATGATTATGAATTGCGTTATATTACATAGAAACTTATTTGAAATAATCTCCCGTCATTACAAATTTAATGTATCACTCAACCCGAGATAATGTCTAGGTTGAGTGATACATTTAATCATGTAATAACGGAAGATCATTTCAAATAAGTTTCTGTGTAATATAACCAATCTATTATCATTCTGTTAGATCATGTATATCCATTTCTCAATTTCATAACTGTCGCATTGAAAGAAGCGAATAAACCAAGAATAAATGCAATGAGAATTTGGGTTGAAAACATTTATTTGGGCCTTTGCGTTACCAGCGACTGTTTAGCTCAATGGTAAGGGCGTCGCGATGTTCAGGCGGCTACCCTATCAGTGACAAGTTTGATTCCTGTAGCAACTCTATTTTCTTTAATTGTTTATTCTATTTAAGTTATCTACGGTGGGTAATACATTGACTGTGTAACAACAGGAGATCACCCCAAATCTGTAATATACCGCAATTTATAGTTGCTCTGTGGAATCATGTACATCCGTTTCTTGGGATGTGTGTATGAATATATATATACATATATATATTCAATGATAACAAAACTAATTCTCTGATAGAATTTCTGTATCCCTGTTTAAGAAAGTAAATATTGATTTAGTCCAGCAACATGCGGCTATGAACAGTATGAAATGGATTGATGCAACATGCTGTAGTGAACAAAATTGTGAATCCTATCTATCAACAGAGATTCCTCTGGTTCAGTTCAACATATCAGTGTTTATCCATGGCTAGGAGTTAAAACGATAAGAAAATGATTCTTTTAATTCTAATTTAAAAAACATATTGCAGATTCCGGCTCCTTGTGTTGATAAAACCTACTGATTACTTCCTTTATGCACAGTTGTTGATATTATCACAATTTTTTTTCAAGGGCTCCAGATGTATAAACATTTAACATATTGCTTTCTCTTGATGTTTCTTCAAGTTGAACATTTCCTTAGAAATTTGTTATCTGCTCCAAGTAGTTTTTTTCTTTAGACCATAAGTGCATTCTGTTGTCAAGGTTTATATTTCCCGTGTAGAAGCCTTGACCTGAACCTGTGAATATGTGCTTATTATATCTGTAGTGACTAGAATATGTTTTTGAGAATAATCACTGTGTTATGTGATGACTCAATAACTTGAGCACTATTTCCACTGGGTTTTGATCAGCAAGATTTCAGTTCAAATGCAGAGATGTTCACCTACCAACTAACAGATAAGTTTCATAATGAGCTCATAGGAGCAGAATGAAATTTGAAAGAAATAGGAAATTTAGATGCCATTGACAAAGTTGAAGATTTCAAAAGTTATGAAAAGACACGTGCAGAAACATGCCTCTGTCACTTTTGACTTGTGGTCATGGCTGAGTGCATACCCCTACATGTGTAAGAGGTTAAACTAATGGAATATGACATTGAGTCAGAAAAAGGATGCAAGGTTATTGTGTATGGAGGAATGCACTGATTGCAATAATGGCGGGTCTAAAGTGAGCAAACATACATGCAATAATAGGGAGCAACTAAATTTTCAAAGTGTGCTAATGGCACCAGAATTCTGTGATTCTTTTCAATTTTTTTTTTTTTTTTTGCTAATCATCATCATAATCATCATCAGTCTTTTATCATAAATCGTTGGACACAGACCTTCACCAGGGTTTGCCATATTTCTCTGTCATCGGCGTCGCGGAGTCCATACTTTCTGAATTTGTCTAGTTTGTCTCATCTCGTCCTCTGCTGATCTATGTTGTAAGTCGTGATGTCCATCAGTTGTCCGCCATTCTTGCATCATGACCAGCCCATTGCCATTTAAGTTTGCTAATGGATTCTATGATGTCTTGGACTCCTGTTCTCTCAGATATATTATGCTGTCTTGTGATCTCTTCATGTAAAGTTGAGCATGATTCTTTCATGTGCATATTGCATGCTTCTCAGTTTGCAGGTCTGTCTCTTGGTTAGGTTTCATGTATCAGCTCCATAGGTGACTATCAGGAGGATGCATCGGTTGTATACCCTTCTTTTTAGGACTAATAGGATCTTCTTGCTTCTAAAGGTTGAGCTTGCTCTGCCAAAGGCTTGCCATCCTAGGGTGATTCTTCACTTTATTTCTTCTTCTTTTGAGGGTTTCATAGAGATTCATTGTCCTACGTTGATGTAGCGGTCTACTTTCTCTAGTTCTGCATCTCTGATTTTGATCATTGTGGTCTTATTTTCAACATGATTGTTGCATGTACATGTAAGTTCATTATTAAACCTTTTCAATCCAGCCCCACATTGGCTAAAACTTGAAGAGGAGTTAAGAAAAACTTGGAGAGAAATTAATATAATTTAGAAAAATGCATTTTTTGATTAATAAACCCAACTGAAATAAGGTAGGAGGTCTTGTATGCCATTATATGCAATTTTTTCTGGAATTCTTTAAAAGGTTACCAGTCTATAAAAGTAAGAAACTATGAAGAACATGGAAGAAAGAGCCACTACTTGAAAAATGCAAAAATCAATTATACCATTCCATAAGTTTGATGGCCTTTCAGAACCATAAACTCTAATCAATAAGTCTGCAAGTCTTCGGAAGCAAAAGGCAGAACATAAAAGTTCTATAATTGCAGTTCACAGTTATGAACTTTCAGAAGTGTGATTGAAAGAAAGGGGTGTGTACTGTGTGCTTTTCTGGTTCAAATGTTTCGGAGACAAAAAAAATCTCTCCATTGGATTATCAGTGGGAAGACTAGGAGTATTGTTTTGCAATGTTTAATTCTTTATTTGTTGCTCATTTCATTATGACCTTAAGTTAGCCATCTCTCAAGCAAAGATACTTTCATTCTCTCCTGTCATATTCAAGAAGTAGAAATCATTCATCAAAATTGATGAGAATGAGGAAGAGGAACTGTTTTATTTTGCTTTTTGAATAAAAAAAAAATTCTTCTTTCTCAGATAACATTCTTTTTCATTAGCCTCTGTCAAGATTAAAAATAGACATGACAGCCTCATGCTGCTATTGCTT
>OY735219.1:32013398-32053398 GCA_963457665.1 Thysanoteuthis rhombus
TTTCCCCAAGAAAAATTTATCGATATTCCAAAAATTTATCCTTACTCCATGAATTATTCAGACTATTATTCTCATTTTTTTCCTTTCTTGGCCATCCAATGATTATTTACATCATCATCAGAGATATATGAATATGTCTCCAGCTCAAATTCTGAAAAATGAATAAAATGTATTTTCTTTTTTATTTCATTTTTTTTTTTTGTTGATTTCATGGTAGTGCACTGATTTATTGTTAGTTATAGAAATGTGGAAAGGTGCAGTGAGGCAAAGTGGTTACCAAAATGAAAAATGTGCTTATTTTACACTAATGCCCTTGGGTAAAGGCATAAATTCACTTCTCCCTCTAACTGTTGGTAAATAGCAGGGCAATAACTAGTCTCAAGCCTGCATAAAGGCAGAGGGTGGTCGAGCATTGATCAACCCCTTGCACCCCCCCAAAATATTTAGTACTGAAATGGCAGTAAAAAGTAGCCATCACAGTCAATAACTGAACAGTCACATGGCCAAAATTTGAAGTCTTGTGAAAGATCCCTATCAAAGAATAAATATGTTCAGAATTAATTCTATTTATGACATCACTGGTGTTTCGCATCTTATAAGAAAACATCTTGATTATGGAGAATTTACATGTTATCAATAAACCCTTCAAAATAAGGCCCAAAAAAGGTGAGAAAAATTTTTTTTTCTCCCAAATCAAAAGAAATATTTTTAATGGGATCCATGGAAGAACTGAGGCGAATTTACAAATCTGCAGACCAAACAGTATAGCCAGGGGCACTAAAACCTGCAGATACTCAAGCACACGCACATATCAATAAAAAGCTACAACCCATCGCCACCTTTGGTGGTTATGGTTGTTCAATTGTTATTGTTAGCAATAAGCATCTAATTAAACAAATACTGATGGAAACAAGAAATATAATAATTAAAAATGAAATTGCCTTATATCTTTTCCACTCTCTTAAAAGTTTGTAGCTTGTTTTTAACTTTAGAGCTTTTACATCATTACACTCTTTTCCTCATCATTGTCATCCTCTTTAGGGAACATATCCCAAGTGATGGATATCCTGCTAGGATATCAAGACCTTATCAAAGTGGGAAAATTAGTTCTTGCTATTGGAAATTGATGCATTCACATCATATTGTGGAGGGGGAGGATCTGTTACCAGAAACGACACCCCAAAACACTGTGACCACATGTTCCAACTTATAACAGTGGTTATGAGGGCAACAGTGAATCTGCTGAATACTGCATTTAGATCTGAACATGCAATTCCTCACGTTGTTGGCTGTTTATTTAGTTAGATATTGGTTACTGAAAAGAGAATGGCATGGAGCTTGAAATAAAAGTCCTGTTTTACTTTGTCAGGTAGATTTATTTCGTGAGGTTATTTTTAAATAAGGCTGCAGCAATATTAATGTTCCTGTGTTGATGGTCCAATCGGGAAATGTTTGCGTTTCGATTCAGTGCATTCACAAAGGGAGCCTTCTTTTATGTTTCACGTTTCAGAGGACCTACATGCACGCCTTACAAAAATACATATTCATTTTGCAAGCATTTATTTTACTGTAACACGTACACACATACATTGACTTCTTTAGAGAAATATTGGGCAGCTTATTTATATCAGAAACATTTCAATAAGCAACCGTTAGCCCAAATTGTCAATATAAGTCTCTACAGTTTTCAAGTTGGTCTACATTGCAGACTGGCTGGCTAGCTATGTATTTATGTACCATGTATGTAGGCTGCCCGTATGGAGCTATAAGGCTGGAATTTTTCTATATTTATTCCTTACTAGGTCTAGATAAGATATTTTCATTTTTTTTTTAACCCTGTTTTTATGAGAGGTTCAATTTACAATGTAAGTTTATGCTAAATTGATCTCTTTGTTTGTGTCTGATGTTTTTTTTAAATATTAGTAATTACTGGCCAACGAAAGGTAAGAGAAGTAATTTATTAATTGTTTACCCCTTTTTCCAATTTATATAACTTTTATAACTATGAAAATATACACACATTATAGATAAATATGTTTTGGGGTTGATACATCAGTAAATAAATGCATGTTGGTGATGAATGAGATAAATTCATAATTTCGATAATTACCATTTACATATATATAATTTTGCATATCTATTTTCCCTCAAAAGTGCATGCAAACATGAATATGATATTTATTTATAAATGGATGTTAGTAGCCGGAAACATTATAAAGAAATTGGCAATTTGGGAACCATGTTTCTGCTTGGAACGATTTCCTTTTGGTTGTGACTGATCATAGAAAGTTGATCGGTCTGAGCGAAAAAAGAATTCCCAAATTGTCATTTTTTTATCAATCACACATGGATACACAAATATTTATCATTCATCCTTAAGCACATGGATATTAGAAACTGTCAACTAAGACTGTCACTATAGGTTTCTGCAGTTTCCAACTTGGTCTAGCTGCCTTCTTGGTTATGTATGTATGATGTATACAGGCTTTATCAATTGAGCTATGGAGCTGAAAATTTCAATATTTTCTCCTTATGTTGTCTACAAAAACTGTTCTTTCTTGTTTAAGGAAAATCCCCTCCAATGTAGATTTTTAGTTGGCAGGTTCAATTTGCAATGTAAGTTTATGCTAAATTGATTACTTAATTTGTGTCCCGCAGGATTCATGCTTGTTTTTAAAAAATTCAGACTAAATTTTTTTTTTTTTTTTGAAATCACTGCTCAACAAATTGCGAAAGAAGTAACATTCATTGATCACCCCTTTTTCCAATCTTTGAAGTGATCATTCCCAACAGGGTGTGCTGCCAAAAGACATTGGTCACATGACGGTCTCTATTGAGTTATTAAGCGGACCTGTTTATTGACATATATAACTGAGTATTTACTGTCTAACAATTATGTTTCAAACGTGATGCATTTTTTAGGATCTAAAAAAATTCATGGCAATAAATTTTTATTGAAATTCATTCATTGGCAATAAAAGAAATTTCCAAACATGATTCAATGCCTTACGCATAAATATTGATGAATGTCAAAAAATACTTGATATAAAAGGAATAAAGTTAATAATGTAATCTCCTGGGGGTTGCCCCATGATTGGCTTAATGGCATTTTTAGGTCAGTGTATAAGATTGCATTAAAGCCAGGATTTTGAGTGCTGATTTTCTAGGCATGCTGGCCATTGGAAGTTTAGAGAAACTTTATCTTCTTGTACCATCATGTGACATTGTCAGAAGAATCTAAGCTGAGAAAATATACATCTTTGTTTGCCTGTCTATCATATATATATGTGTGTGTGTGTGTAAATGAAAATGACAATTGGAAAATGACGTAAAAAACTGAAGAGATATGTGTTACATCTCAAATTTCTTTATTATTAATCCTTGGGTACAGTTCGATGCATTTTGACGGAGGCCAGCCATCATTTTCGAGAGAAAAATATTTGTGGCGGTTTCAGAGAGAAAAATGTGCTGTTTACATTTCACAAATATTTTTCTTTCAAAAAAGATGGCTGACCCCCTTTGAAATACATCGATAAATAATTAATAATAAAGAATTTTAAGATATATCACCTATCTCTTGGGTTTTTCACTTCACCTTCAAATTGTGATTTTCATCTACATTCTGTCGAGTCACTCAACATCCTCAATACAATCGTATGTATATAGCGTAATTCCACTAGTGTAATTGCAACTTTTTTCTGAAAATTTTGACCGAAAAAAAATCCAGGTGCATATCATCTACCAAGAGTCTAGGGATATTTTCCCGGTTGTGTTTGTTTAGGGGCAGAAGATCCATTTGATTTGACATCAATGATATAGAAAAAAAAGGCCCTTTGTAAGAGGCCACAAGCAGACATACACCTTATCAAATCACCTCAGTGCTATTGAAAAAAGTACGCCTAGCAAGAAGAATATGGTCATATTGATTGCCTTCGGACAGACTGTTGTCATTATGATTTTAATTTAAACAAACGTTATTTTACGTTCTAAACACACAATAAATTTACTAAAAATCGATTGTTTTGATACACAACAATATTTCCGTCATAATCATTGCCATGAGACAGTGTTGTTATTTTATCTTTTATTCAAGCAAATGCTATTTTACATACTAAATGCCCAATAAATTCATAGAAAGTCTACAAAGCAAACAATAGTTATCTTTATACAAATAGTTTATTAATTACCAATACTTTCAAACCAAATTTATCACAAAATTTCCCCATTTTTATATGAATATTCATAATTGTTTAAACGATTCATACAATTATTCAAATTTATTCAAACAAAATGCTGCCATGTCCAAGTATTCTTTTTCGTTTTGATTTCAATTTTTTACTTGATTTTTAATTCATTTTGCTTTTATTTATTCATTTAAGTTTTTTTTTCCAAAAGTTTCCTTTCAATTCCTAAAAACAAAAGCTTCGATTTCTAAACAGTTCTCACATGTGAATTAACGTTTTAAAATTCACTACTACCACTACTTTTCGATTGTACTGTTTTTTTAAATTTATGCCCCTGGTTGCTTGATCTTTTGAAATTTTCTCCAGAAAGGTCAGTACTGCATCCTCCCAAGGTCTGCACCCTAAGTGAATGCTTAGTTGGCATAATGTTGGTGCCAGCGGTGGGTTTGCAAAACCATTGTGGTAATTACATCAACCACACAAATAAAAGGCTTAAATATGGATGGGTCGTAATGATATGGTTAAAATAAGATTTGATTGATGAATTCAAAAATATAGAAATGAAACACGAGCAAAGAGAATGTCATACAATGATTCTGAATAACATGTAAAGATCTTCTTTGAAAAAATACATTCAATAGAGAAAAAGAAAGAAAGAAATACATACATATATTTGATATATCAAATATGTTACAATAGATTATGAAAATTGAAATAATTTATTTTTCTTTCTCTTTCAGTGTTCTAGATGATTGTTTTCAAAATCATTCTTGGAATTCCAAAACTTTCAAAATCAAAAAAAGCTTGAAAACTTTGCTCTTACAAAGATAGGTCCGCCTTGTGTGTGTATCTTATTGATAGATGCCTTTAACATATGTGTTACGGATGTTTAGACCATATTCAACATCCTGATTGTTAGACCGTCAACATTCAGCCTTGTCTATATATCTTCTATTGAATTTTATCTTTGTAGATATTTCGAGGCTGTTTGAAAACCATGCAGAAAAATGTTTTTTGTAAGATCTAAAGAAACATACACTCACACACACACATATGTATATATAATGAAGAAATGATTATGAATGATATTGTTATATTTTATTGAAACTGTTTGAAATGACCTCCCGTTATAATGCAGTGAATGTATCATTTGGCCTTGACAATGTAAATAGAAGGAACAATCAAAGAAAATGGGGCTGCAGCAGGAATTGAACCTGCAACTTATAGGGTAACTGCTTCAACATAGTGTTGCTCTTACCATTGAGCTAAACAGCCACAAAAAATACAAAGGCACACACACACACGCACACATATATATATATATATATATATATATATATATATATATGTGTGCTTATGCACTCTCTCACACATATATTTATATATATAGTCACACACATATAGATATAGACACATCTGTGTGCATGTCTGTTATATATTTTAATGAAGTGAGCAAAGATGTGATAAGTTCTATTTTTTTTCTTATTTTTTTTCTTATTTTTTCAATCTTTCTTTTATAGAAAGAAAAAGTCAACATCATCATCTTGATTCTGCTGAGAAAGTTCGATCAATTTCATTAAAACAATGCAGCTTTGCTATTCATAGCTGCTTCAAGAGAGCTCAATGCTTGGAGCAGGTTGTGAAGTAGGTGCTCAGTGGATAATTACAAAAAATTCAAAGAGAGCATTATTTTCTCTTCTGAACAAAGCCAGTCTGTCTTGCTTGACTAAGATCGAAAAAAAAATTTTTTTTCAAATATATCCTTTGTATCTGGGAGAACATTTCTGTTCTTCATTATTTTCAGGGGCGAGAAAAATCAATAACTTTATGAAAAAAAATAAAATAAATGATGAATTAACTTTTAGCTTCAAGGTTTTATTAAAGTCCACCTGTCTTAATCCATTACCTGTAAGAATAAAGCAAAAAATATAATCTATGTACCTAGAGATATTTTTTGTTTTTATTTTTTACAGGGGTGAGAAAAATCTATTACTTTATGAAATTAGAAAAAAAAAAAAAAAATTGGTTGCACTAGGGTCAAACTCACTTGCTTCATTAAAATCTAAACAGTAAACAAAACATAATTAGTTTCTTCGTACGATATAATTCTAAAACTAAGTGTTCCATTTATTAGTAGTTCCTGATCAGTTTTTTTTTTTGGTTTTTTGTATGTTAGTATGTCACTGTTATTCTTGCATGACATCACTTGTTTTTGGTCAGGTCATTGTCATGTCATTGTTATTACATACTAAAATAAAGACAAAACTCTGTTATTTGTAAAAAAAGTGAATAAAAGCAAGAGCACAAAATTCAATTCTTAGCTATCTATCAAATAATGATTTCATATTGAAAAATCATGTCCAAAAGATGCTCAAAGTTTATTCCTTTAAAGAAAGGGTTTTACACTGCAAACCAATTTTTTTCCAACTTCTTCAAGAATCTCATTTGGGGTGGAATTTGAGCAAAGATAGCAACAAAAAAAATCTTTTTTTTTCTCAACATAGTGAGTAGTAAATGTTTGCACTTTCAGCCCTCTAGCTCAATGTATGCATGATACATTCATACATAGCCAGCCAGACAACTTGAAAACTGAAGAATCCTATATTGACAGTTTTGTTGGATGATTTTTAATATACATAAGGTCATGGTTGTTGTCATGGTCATCCACTGGGGTGGGGCAAACGGAGCATTTTAGCCCCCCCCCTTCTTCTGGATCAGGCCTTTTCATGTAGGGGAAAGGAGTTCAAAAGTTGGAACCTTACAGTCAATAAAGAATAGTGTTGTACAACTGTTTTATGTAAGCTTTACTTAATATACTCATATAAAAAGATTGTATCATTCTTCCCTATTAAGAGGGTTGCCGCTAAATATATTCCAAAAACTTCACCACCAACCCCTGAAATATATTCTATTACCTCCCAATGGAAAAGTGGAAAAAGACGACCAAGATTATTATAGTGTCAGAGATGCTAAATGAGATAAAATTAAATCTTAGTTTCCAATGTTGAGCTAAACTCAACTTAGTCTGGTTCAAAGCGAAATTGGAGGGAAATATGGATCAAAAAATTGTATTACATCAATCTCTTAATTTGGAAGTTGTGTAAGTTCTCTGTAAAAAGGGCAATGTCATCTGCAAATCGGTGGTTGCTCAGATATCTGCCTCAATTTTGATTCCTTTATTCTCCCAGTCTAGTCTTCTGAAGATCATCTTGAGGCAGACTGTAAAGAGTTTGGGTGAGCTGGTATCACCTTGTCTTACCCCTTTTAGGAGCTGAAAGGGCTCAGTCTCTATGTAGCCTGATAAAGGAACAACCTAACCAAGAGATAGACCCACAAATTGAGAACCATACTCAACTTCATACGGAGAGACCACAAGACAGCACAATACATCCGGGAGAAGACAGGAGTCTGAGACATCAAAGAATCCATTAAAAAGCTCAACTGACAATGGGCTGGCTGTGTCGCAAGTATGGCAGACAACCGATGGACATAGCGACTTATGGCATGGATCCCCTGAGATCACACGCAGAGTATTAGACGGAGAAATGAGCCAGACAAATTCAGAAAGTACTGAGAAGTGTGGCAAATTCTGGGGAAGATCTATGTCCAACGACTGACGTTAAGAGACTGATGATGATGATGAATCTTTCAAGTTGGGAAGACCTACCTTCCTTTAAGATCAATATTTGAAATATTGGCTTTCTACCTGGTCTTCAATGCCATCCTTTTTCAACAATAGGAAATAAGCACTTATTCAAGCTACTTCTGACACTAGAAGTTCTTTCTACATTTTTTGTAGCCAAATCAAAAAACTAATGATGCTTCTAGTTTGATAACTGTCTGTTTATCTTATGTATACAATTTGTTGTTAATAGTCTTAAAAAATGTTTTCTTTTTTTGGTGGGGGGGGGAATGGTTTCAATAAAATGTTTTTGGTATGGAATTGGATACCACTATTTTTGCATGACAGTATACGTATCCAATTGATGCTGTAACAAAAGACTTGTGGTTACTTAAAGGTAACTAGTATCTTTCACCTTGTGTCACTCACAATGACGTTAACTTGACTACACCAGTCAAGCTCTGCTCTACTCCTGACATCACTCAACTGCCAACCATTTATTTATCCTAGCCCTGAGACAGACAGTGACATCATTGTAGTATTGAAAGATAGTCATTATTCAATCATCCAGCAATTCATGAACAGGTTTGGTTTGTCACTCAATAGAAAAATCACATGACCAGTGTCTTTTGGCAGCGTGTGATGTTGGGGATCATCAATCAGAAAATTGTAAAAAGGGATGAACAGTGAATAAGTTACTTCTTTCATCTTTTGATATACCTCCAGAAAAAATCTGAATTTCCATCAAGTGAGCATGAACACACAGGGTCAGAAATTAGAGACCGATTCCACATTAATTTACATGGTAAAAAGAAACTATTTCAGGGAGGAATTTATACAAAAAACAAAAAAAATCTATTATCTAAACTCAGAAGTAGATGTTGAAATTTTCAGCCCCCTAGCTCTATAGGAGTGATTTTAGCAGAAACTTAGACTTTAAATTGAACCCCACTCACCAAACAAAATGATTTTGAGCAGGAATTTAGTCAAAAATTGATGAACATTTTTTCTAGACTTAATAAGGAGTTAATGCTTGAATTTTCAGCCCTCTTACCCCATTGGTATGGCTTATACATATGACATGTACATACATAGCCAGACCCACTTAAAAACTGAAGGAACCTATGTTGACACTTTTGGTGACAGTTTTGGTTGACTGTTTTCCATATGATTATCACACAATTTTATTAAAGCAGATATTTTTCCCACTTTTTCAAAATCCTTTGACAGCCTGGGCAGTGATGGCTGATATTCATCGCAAGGAGTTGAGAATTTAATTAAAGTAGACTCTCTACATGAAAATATCAATACTATATTTTAAGTCTGCTTCCTGTAATATACAATGCTGGATTGAATTCTCAGTACATTTCTCATACAGACTAACCAAAAGTGATCAAATCATTGGTTGAACACAGTGTTTTTCAAATGGGGGTACAAATACCCCTGGAGATACTTAGCAGTACCACAGGACGTAAATGAGATTTCTTAAATATCTTATTAAAAATTATCAGTCATGTGTAATTCCTATAATAATCATTAGCTCAATGAAAAATATTAATGTTAGTTTAGACCACAATTCATCTTTGACATTTCTATTTTCAATACGATTGTTCACTGCCATTACTGCAATGATGCTGACCAAGACAAAGACTCTGCCTGTAAAAGAATTTGATCACCGCAGTTGCACCCCCCCCCCCCAACTAACCACCAAGAATGACAAAAATCCTTTGTGAAGCACAAGCACATGTTTCTAATGACCCAGTCCAATGCAACTACGATGTCGTGTTAGTGTTTTTCCATCGTGACAAAAATAGGTTTGTCATGAATTTAGTGATAGATTCTTAACATTTGAAATGATTCAATATGTACGGAGTCACTGACAAATTTCTATAAAGACGCTTGTAACCTTTCCTTTGTTTATGAGAGAGAAATGAATAGATGAGATTTCTTGCAGTAAACATAGGCGTTGGAATTCAAAAACAAGAGGTGGCAGTCATCTGAACTGGACTGGAACCTCTCTTTTTTCTTGGATTTGGTTGAAGGGATATGTTTTAATATTGATAGTTTTGAAAGAATTAAACTATTTGTCTTTATGTTAGAAAGTATCGGCTGGTCTACTCAACTTGTCTTTTTACTGGTTTTTGGTAGATTATTTTCCTATATGGCCCTTTCGCCTGATTTCATCTTTAGCATGTCCTTGCATTATTCATGCTCACTTCTGATTGGGGAGAGAAGAAGGGAGTGGAAGTCATTAAGAGAGGAAGAGAAATAGAAGAAGAAACATTAGAACTGTCCTGATTAAGTTTTAAAATTACTTTTTATTCATTTTGTATTTTATATATATGAAGTTATTGACAAAGACATTAGTAAACATTTTTGTTTTTGAAAGAGAAGGTTGTTGGTTGATAAATCAGAAACTTATGGTGCAACAGTGTATTGTACTTCTTTGTATAATATTTTTTCTATCAAAAGTATCAGGGGGTACATTATACAACCAAGTTAATAAACACTGGTGTAATTTTTTAATGTTTAAAAATAAGAAATTTTTGCATTTTGGCTGTGTGAAGAGTAGATTCATGCCTTTCCCAACGGCATTATTACAAAGATAACACTATCTAAAATGGAATTTGAACTCCGTCCGCTAATTCCATTTTCCATGTGGTCAACCGTGAGCCCACTTTGAATATAGACGCACATCTCCCCACCCGGCAAATGTTACCCAGTATACTTATCCTAGAATCATTATTTTATGCCAATAATCTCTCAACTTCGTAACTCTTTGTCAGTTTTATTGTTACATAAGAAATCTTTCACATAGAGATAGAGAAGAGCAATCTGTGAGGGAAGATGGGCTTATTTTATTTGATTGTTTTTATATTAGAATCAGAAATATTGTTAAGCGAGCGTAAATGTCTGTTTTTGACACACTTGAATGAAATTCAGGATGCCTGAATACACATATTTGTAATGCCTGAAAAAAATGCCGTTTTTATAAAGAACTGGTAAGGTTGTATGTATATATCTCAGCCTACCAGCATTAAATATACATATATATGAGTTCTATTCAGTGAGTATCTAACGATTTGATATTACCACAAAAATAGCTTACCCAGGACAATGGTGCATAAGTCCTTTCCAAATTACTCTCCTTAGGACCTCATACACTTATCTTTCACTGAGGATCACCATTAGCTGCCTCATTGCATTCCCCATAATCTCATGCACAGTCTAAAATCGGGGAAGAGCTAGAAGTCACAGGGTGTAAAATCTGGACTGTATAGGGTCTGACAGACGAGTGATGTTTCTTTACTGAAAAATCCTTCTCAAATTGTAAAGAGCAGGCAGGATCAATTACAACTGTGACAGTCACACAGTACACAAATTCACTCAATGGCATCTTAGTGCTGAATAACTCCTTGGAAGAGTGTCTGTCCATGCATTCACGGTAAGGTCCCCTCTGATTGGTTGCCAAGTTTCATCACAGCCATATTCTTGAGATATTCAAAATGGTTGGTTCCTTTCTGGACAGGCCTTGTATCCTTGCCTTCAGTAATTTCATCAGATAATAAACTTACAAATGTATTTATTACCGATTTGTCTGGATTTGGTCTTCATGTATGATATATAGAGGGTAAACAAGATAAGTCCACGCTATGATTTCTAATAAAAATCTCTACAAGCAGAAGAGAAATTAAAAATTGATCAATATAGAAATATCATAGTGTTTGCTCCAATATAAGAATTTAGTTAGAGAGAGAGAGAGAGAGAGAGAGAGAGAGAGAGAGGGGGGCTAATCGGAAACGACCCTCAGACAGGGGGCCACCAAAAACGTCATAAATAGTAGTTTGCCTACTACATTTCTACTGACAAGTCTCCCTAAATGTTGGAGGGAGGCTGTCAAGGAGCCAAGTCCCCACAGACCCCCCAATCTCTTGCTACACCTTTGGATGTATGCAAAATGATTTTTAAAAGCAATGTTTGTGTCTGTGTTTTACCTAGATTAAAAGATATGACTGGATAATTGAATGAATTAATTAAAATGAAAAATCTACAGAATTTTACAGAACTTCTAAATTATTGTCTGGTATAAACAACCAGCAAAAAGGAAAAACTTTAGTGTTAATAAATTGATTAAAAAGAAAAAAAAATTCTTTCCAGAATAGAAGGAAAGCAATAGCAAATATTTAAAAAAATCAAGAAATGTAAATGTAAATAGCTGAATGAGAAGAAATAATGTTCTTAAATTTTTATATCTATAATCATAAGTAAATATATATCGATGAATAGATTACAATTTTGTTCCTGTCCTTCATATTTCATTCAGTCTAATTCCATCCCTAACACCTAATTTAATTCAAAACTTTAATATATTTTGTGATAGAAATAAATTAATATAACAAATGGGGCAATTTGGTCTTTAATATTCTATTTAATCCATTCCAGCCTTCCATACATGCTTTCCAAGATGGCTAACACAAGTGTTGACAATTTTAAAAAAATAAAAAAAATGTTTTCTTTTGTTTTTGTTTTTTTAATGATTAATGAAAGATAAATCATAACATTATCATTATACTCTTTCAAAACGAACCTACAAACATTTTTGTTGCCTAAATTATCCGTATTTCTAAAAGCCCATATCATGATGGATTACATTTATCTGATTCAACATCACTCTGGAAAGAAATGAATATAATATCAAACTCTCCATTACAGTCAATAATTGCACAATCATAGCATCAAAGCCATTAAAAAAAATTCCATTGAAGAATATTATGATCAGAATAGATTTTATTAATGACATCACTGACATTTTCCATGGAAAAACCTTTGAAATAGAGTTTTTAAAAATCTATTAAACCCTATTATCATTAATAGGCCCCCTAAAAAAGGTCAAAAAGGCTTTTTTTTCCAAAGAAAGATAATAAAAACATTTTTTAAAGAGATATAGTAGAGCATTGATGCCAATCTTCAAGTCTGTGAACAGCACGATATGGCCAAGAGTGCTGGAATACATACAAACAAACACATAAGAAAAAGGATAAAAACCTTTCACCATCTTTGATGGCTACGATTGTTCAATTTTCATACAGGATAAAAAATAAATACAAAAGTGTCTCTAGTTGTAAAAGCCAGGGGAAAAACTCATTTACTTTATCTTTAGATACTCATTCCACTAAACTTTTAAAAGAGATCAAGAAAACATGTATATCCCAGCAGTAATAGAAACCTCAGATTGCATAGATCCCAGGAGTCTCTAAAGATTTCAAAGGGATGTTATAGTTTTTGGAAAAAAATAGTAATGCACTTTATTGGAAAAAGTTTCCCCAATCTCACTAGATAATCAGCTTTTGATGACCTTGAACTACATTGCTGGAATTATTTAGATTCTTTGATTTTTGAAAAATCAAAGAATCTAGGATCAAAAGGATGACATTTTTTTTAGTTTTGGTTTTTCATACAAAGGGCCAGCCTTGTAAAGGTACAATACAGGTAACTGCCCTTGCCGCCCCCTCTATGCAAGAATATGACGGTAAAAAAAATCGTTATCTTTGGAAACTAAAGAGCACGTAGCAGCAGCATCATCATCATCATCAGTCTTTTATCGACCGTCGTAGGACATAGACCTTCCACAGGATCCGCCATGTTTCTCTATTAGGGGTGTCGCAGAGCCAGTATTTTCTGAATTCGTCAAGTTCATCTCTATATCTTGTATTCTGTTGGCCAAGCTTTTGCATGTGATCTCTGGGGATCCATGTTATGAGTTGTGATGTCCATTGGTTGTCAGCCATTCTCACATGACCTTTTGATTGACTTTTGCCATTTGATTTTTTTAATAGTTTCTGTGATGTCTCTGACTCACGTTTTTTCTCTGATATATTGTGTTGTTATGTGATCTCTCCATTTGAGGTTGAGCATGATTCTCTCCTGCATCTCTTTCGTCTTGTAGAGCTCAAGGAGCTTTGCAATTCGTCTAATTGGAGATTGGCTGGCATGTCCTGACATATATACGTACATTTACTAAAGCATAGCTTATGTATAGCTTATTTAACCTTTCTTAATAAGTATAACTTTCATGTAATAAATGGACATTAATATGTAAAATTTGTGATCTGCTGTGTATTCTAATTTCTTGATATGAGAAGCCGATTGAACCTGGAGAGCCACGGAACCCCCCCCCCCCGCCAAGTGTGAATTCAGCCCTATTCTTGTATCCTGTGTTCTGTATTCTTTTATCTAACTACTATCCTCTATGTAAACCCTCCCATAAATACATGTGATTATGTTGATACACAGATATATCTTTGAAGATTTATATGAAAATATTCTTTCTTTATTTTGATAGCTGGTCGGCTTCTGGGATAGTGTTCAAGCCACCAAGGTATTAGGACAAAGTGTTTAGAAGGATGTAGATAGTAATGGAAATTGGTTTGGGGAATTAGGTATATGGTGAAGCTGCGACTAGGATTTATGCTTAGGGATCACAAGGATAAGTGAAGAGAACCCATGTGTCGTTCTGTAAGCCCTCGTGGGTAATTTGATAAAGGATAACCAATAATAAGTGTCTCCATTAGTAGACATTGAATATACAAAAAACCTGGAAATTGAAAAGTAGGTGTATGCCGTACATTTGAGTGCTCACCCATTTCCCACACTTGATACACGTAATTAATCAATATCGATTTTTACCTCTCCTTTTTTTTTCTGCATAAAAAGACCAAAGGGTGGATTGTTTATTAGAACTCATCAACCAAAACTGTCAGCATAGGTTTTCTTCAGTTTTTAAGCTGATCTGGCGGGATGTGTACCGTATTTCACCATGTGTAATCAACTACCATAGATTTATCCTGTCCCCCATTTGAGCTTTGATTTCGAATGAAGACTGAGATGTACACAAATACATATAACAGTTAGGTTCCCGTAGACCTGGATATTTGGATTTTTTAGGTGAAAATTTTCTGAAAAAAAAAAAATACAGTATGTACTTATCATACATACAGGCTGATAATGGAGCTAAAGGGCCAAAAATTTCCAATTACTCCCTATCATCTCTTGGAAAAATGGTTTGTGTCTTGTTTTTTTGAAACTTCCCCCAAATAGGTTTTTAGAGAGGGTTCAATTTGCAATGTAAGTTTATGCTAAATTAATCCCTTAGTGTGTTTGGCAGTATCCATACTTTTTTTTTTCATTCAGACTTTTCAGTATCCAACAAAAGTAGAGAAAAGAAACTTAATCATTGATCACACTTTTTATGTAAATTTTAATTGATCACCCCTTACAGGGTATGCTGCAAAAAGACATTGGTCACTTGATAGTTTCTATTAAGTGACTAAAAAGACTGGTTCTTTTGTTTTTTCTATTTTTTTTTCCGTTCTGAATCTATGTGACTGACTTTCTCTTTGTTTTTCTCCATACATCCAAGCACACTCAGACATCCATCCATATACATATACCAACATACACACATATATACTCACATCCCGGCACACACTGTAAACATATACACACAAGCATGCACACACTAGCATATCTACACACATACATATGTGTATATATATATATATATATATATATATACTTAGATACGTACACACACAAATACAGAGACTCATCCCCATACAAATACATACATTCACTTAAACTCCACCCAACCATGCACTGACAAACACATACACACATATTCCCTGCAAGGGTCTGCTGCGTCAATGCTATATATATATATATATATATATATATATATATACACACACACATCTCATTAGTATTTTTGTTCTTTTTTGTTGGAAATTTGCTCTCCCTACCGGAATTCTGTTGTATAAGTTACCCCCAGTAAGGCCAAAGTAGACCTGGGCAATATCAGTTGAGAATGAGGCAAAGGCGGCTGGACTGACAAGGGTCCAGGTGAGAGGAGTTTCCCAGAACTGAGTTGGCTGGTGTGGTATAGTTACAGCCTTCTACTCTGCCAAGAGTTTACAAGAATGAACACTGAAGCACTTCACAGGAGCACCTGTCTTGTTAATATCATTTCTGCTGTGCTTCTCACTTCAGGGAAGAAATCTTGTCATTCTTCTCTGGGAGTTACCAACCCATGAAAACAGATTCAAACTGGTTACTTACCACTCTGCTTCAAAATTTCATTTGATCAACACTTCTTGCTCCTTTGTCTCTGACTCTCTTCCTTCCTTCTTTCTTCCTGTTACTCTTTATTTCTCTTCAATGACCTCTTTTCAAAGAAATATTTTCCGTTTAGCACTGAATGAAGAATTCTTAGGATCTTCTTCCCGTCATTTCCAATTCTAGTTTATGCTGATATTGTTTGTGTGTCTGAAGACAAGTTGTTTTCATGACTTCTAGTGAATTACTGCCCCAACTTAGTCACGTCTGCTTTTATTTTGCTTTTGGGGTTGTTTCCTGCATTGACTAATAACGTATTTAACCATCCCATTTGTTTTCACACAGTTGACACGTCTTATTTTCTGGATTCTTTTCAGTTTTAAACTTGATGCGTTTTTTTCTGATGTTCTAGTTTTGGACTGTTATCACCGGGGTAAATCTGAGGTTTGACCCTGGGGAGGGGGGTTCAAAGGGAAAAAATTTAGTTCTTCAAACAAGTATGTGAAAAAAAAAACAGGTTTCAAACATCAAAACAAAGTAGTATCTGATCCGATATTATTCACGTACATTTGGGTCATAGCTTTTCAGCACTAGAATTGACAAAAGAGTAAAAGGAAAAAAATCAATCATGGAAACGTACCAATGAACCAATAAATAAAAAATTATAAATTAGAAAGAATAAGATGCAATATATCTCAGTTTTTTTAGATGAAAATAAAGTAAAAAATTTTCATTCAGTATTATTTATTTTCATTGAAATCATTTATAAAAATGTTTATCTAGATGTGTAAAAAAAAACAAAAAAACTTTGATTCTGCTTTCCTCAGACAGAAGGGCATGTCCAGACCTTCTGGACTTTGATCCTGGATCCGCCCCTATTTTACTGGTAATCCTGTTTCTCATGTTACAAAGCTTGTTGTTGATGTACCATCCAACTAACCAGGAAACACTTCCTTATACGACTCTTATTTACCGGCCAAAGACATCACAGAAGAGACTACGAGGAACTCCCGTGATGACTTAGTAGGAAGGCTGTTTTCACCTTGTCACTGTTGGCCACAGCACTTAGCCTGGTTGGCATGCAAAAGCAAAAGACCCATCCACGTGGCGGACAACTATGAAAGATCTGGCAATCAACAGGACTGAGTGGAAACAGTGCATCAGGAATATGCCTGAGAATTGACAGCGGTGACCAGTAATGGCCGAGCTTATGACAATGACTACAAAGCAGAGAGATGAAAAGGATTAAAGTTATATAAGAAAATTGATATAATTAGTAAATATGTACATTTAGTTCATAAGAAATAGTGCTAAGTGCCCAGAGAGCTGTATCCATTAAATTCTCTATGAACAAAGACATTTATCAAAGGAGTGGGATTCACAAGAATAAAGTCATGAAGGAGCATCAAGACGTGTATGTTTATACATATATACATATATATATATATATATATATATATATATATATATATATATATATATATATATATTCAAGAAAGCCTTACAGTTTTAAACACTGAACACATTAGGAAAAGAAAATTGTGTTACTTCAGTCACTTATTTCCAAATATCTGTTAATGTAACTTTAGTTTTATTTAAAAATTTTTATGTTTCACACACTTTGATATCATGATACGAGCAATTTTTTTCCTTACTGGGATCCTCGGTTGTGTGTGTGTATGTATATGTATATATATGAATGAGTGTGTGTGTGTATATATATATATATATATATATTAACACACAAACAGGTTATCTTTATTGCAATGATCCAATGTTTGTCATTATAACACAGCAAAACTGAACATTGTACCTTGATTTTTGTAAGAGCAATACCATCAAAATGAAGAAAAAAGTAATTTCCAATCCATTTACATTGATAGAAATGGTGTGCATTCACACTTTCTCCATATCTAAATTAAAACTATGTTAAAATGATCCACTTTCAGAATGGACATAACTCCAGGTAATTTAAATGCTAATTATAGAGTACTTTCTCATTTATTTGCAAATAGTAATAATATAATTCTATAAAAAGGAAGTGAGTTGACATTGAGCTTAATGGCTGCTAAAGGTGGCCTTTAACGGTATAATTGATAAAATGTAGCACTGATAGAGTTTCGGCTGCCTCGCCCTCTTTAAAAGTAACTTTGGGATGTTGTGATGGAGAACTTGAATTACACAAGCTGGTAAAATAAGTGCTTTTCTCACTTTGTACAGGTAGGGCTTTAAAAATAAATTGGAGATTCCAGTGGTCTTTTCCTGTAAAGATGATAATTATACCCCCTGAGGTAGAGACAATCAGTTACGAGTCTTACTAAGAGGATCCCTTGGGGAGATGTGAAGTTGAAATAGGTGAAGGATACAGGAATAAAAAAGAGAAAAGATACATGTAAAAATAGGTTAGAAAGGTGAAGTGTAAAAGAGAAAACAAGGGTTGAAATAGAAGCCGAAGGAGTGAAAAAGAAAAAGTAAAGAAGGAATAAGAAAGAAAGATGAAGAGAATGAAAAAAAAAAGAATGAGATAATAGAGAGAAAATGGATGGGGTGGGGAAGAAGAAAATTGCAAAGAAGAGAGGAATAGAGATGAAGGGAAGAGTGACGAAAAGGAGAAAAATAGAGGAAATATGTGAGAAAGAGAGAAAGAAAGCGTGGAATAAGAAAAGATGAAGAGGAAAGACTTGAAAGACAGAGAGGAAGGAAAATGGTGAAAGGAACAAGGAATGAAAGTCAAGAGAACAAAATAATGAAAGAGAAAAAGAAAGAAGAAAACTTTTTAAAAATGCTTATGGTAAAGAGATAGAAAGAAAGAAAAGTAAAAGAAAGGAAAAATTGAGAATGAAAAAAAATGATAGAGAAAGACGAAAGAATGAAAAGAAGAAAAAACTGTAGTCAAAGATGGAGAAGAAAAGGAAAGAAGGAACTGAGAAAAAGAAAAGAAATAAGACAGGCATGAAAAAAAAAGTATTGAAACAAAGCAAGGAAATTGGGGGAAGGGAGGGAAAAAAAGGAAAAAAATGAAGAGAGAAAAGGATAGTGATAGAGAAAAGAGGCAGGAAAGGAAATAGTTAGAAAAGGGTTAAAAGAAAAAGGGAAGGGAGGGAAGAAAGAAACCACAAAAGAAATAGAAAAAGAGACAAAGTTTGGATGAAAAAAAGAGAGGTAATGAGAGAAAAAAATTGAAAAACAAGAAGAGAGAAGAAAAAGACAGAAGGATAGAAAAAAGGAAAAGGAGGTACGAAAGAAAGAAAAAAAGACAGAAAAAGTATTTAAAAAAGAAGAAATAAAAACATCGGGGATGGGGGGAAGAAAGAAAGAGAATCGGGTGCTATGACAGGAGCACCTGGTTGGGTTCTTTTCATTTTGTTTGTTTGTTCATGGCAATGACTGTTTTGATACTTTATACAGGTATGTTAACCAGCCCACTTCACTCTCATCTTCCATGCCTCTACTTACGCCCCTCATTCTGCTGCCTCGTCCCTCACTTAGTAACTTCTTTGATGGATGCTACTGCTGATGTTGACAATAGTGAGTTTACCAATAATAAAATAGATAAAACAAAAAGCACTTTCCACCGATTTTCCTTCTAATTCCTACCAGTCAATATGCGCAAAAATCTCATGTCGTGCATTTTTTTTCCCCTGTGACAAAAGTATATGCGCACTTGATGCTTGTACAAATGTAAACTTGAAATTGTTTCAAGATACTTTCGATACAGCCTAATAGAATTGTATAGGCATGTTTTTTCTGTAACATATTTGGTTAAGATTTTGTTTATTCTATACTTTGAACTACTTTGGGGGGTTTTGTTGTTCCATTAAATAAAATATCGATGAGAATTTCTTATTTTTAAGTGATGCAATATCGAAATAGATTGATAACAATGACACTCATCTATTCACTGATGATGATGATGGAAAAATAGAAATATAGAACAACCGTAGCCATCAAATATGGCGAGGAGTTCTATCCTTTTTTTCATACTTGCGTGTTTGTTTTTCAGTGTTCATGGCCAAACCGGTTTGTCTACACCCCAGAAATTCGTCATCAGTACTCTACTAGAGCAGCCCTCCTTTTTTTATTTGTGTATTTTTGACTTTTTGTGTGCCTTATTCTAATGAGTTTCTTAATGATATCTAAATTCTCCAGAATCTAGTTGTTTTCCTGTAAAAAATGCCAGTGATGTCATACATAGAATTTATTCTGACCATATTTATTCTTTGATGGGATTTTTTTGCTCATGACTTTTGGTGCTATGGTTGTTGTTCCATTATTGTCTTTTCTGGCGTGTTATCATATCATTAAAGTTGCTAGAAATGGTTAAATCAAAATTCATTTGATTCAGAACCTGACTTATCTTGGAGATTATTTTCATTGAGTCAATTCAAAATATATTACTTCTATACCTACAATCATAAGAACAATTGTTAATTACATTATTTTAGGTGACTAATCTTTTGTGGGCGCATTAATTTCCTTTGTGCGCTGGTTACAAAACGTATGTGCTCACACACACGTGCACAGAGAAAACTATTCTCTCTACCTTCTTGGCTTCCCTGCTGCACACCCACACAATCCTAATAGCCTTTCCCTTACATTCAGCCTTAATGGTAAATCGTAACACTAAAAGTAGTGAATTACTATCAGTAGAATAAATCACTGAGAGCAGTGAGTGTTGACAGAGAAGAAAAATCTCTTTTCACCTATTCTTTCTCCTACCTGATGAGATCTCCATGAATGTGTACTTCTTCATAAATAAAATATCATCTTATATACTTGAATGTGATTTTCCAACTGAAATCATTGAAGAGTTTTACCCTATTCTTTCCTGCTTTTTTCATGTCAAAAAAAAGGAGAGAATTCGCACTTTTATTGTTATTCTGTAACCATGTGAGTTGGAACATGGTAAACATCTCAAAAACTAAACAAAAAAAAAGAAAAAGGTAGAAAAAAGTCTCACAAAAGTACAAGGGAAAGGTAGAAAGAAAGAGAAATAAAAAAAGAGTAAGGAAACAAAACAAAAAAAAAAACTAGTCCAGGGAGTCACATGATCAATGTCTTCTGGCCACATGCCAAGTTGGGGATGACTAATAAAAAAAAAAATTGGAAAAAAGGGGTGATCAATGAATAAGTTATATCTCTCATGTTTTGTTAGATCACTAGAAAGTCTTAACTTAAAAAAACAAAAAAAAAAACAATACTGCTGGACACAAACTTAGTTTAGCATAAACTTAGCTTGTAAATTAGACTCCAATATAAAAACTCATTTTGTTGAGAAATTTAAAAAAAAACGTTTTTTTTAAAATCATAGTAAGGAATAAATGTTAAAATTTTTGGCTTTCTAGCTGGTTGTGGCTAGCCAGCAAGGTAGAATCACTTACAAACTGAAGAAACCTGTGTCAACAGTTTTAGCTGTTGGTTTCTAAAAAGATGGGAGAAAGAATGAAGCAAAGAAAGAGGTAAGATAAGACAGAAAAGGATGGAAAGAAGAAAGAGAAAAAGCAGGAAAAGGGATAAAAAAGAAAGAATTAAATAGGTCTAGTTAGTCCCTCAATAGAGACTATAACATGACAATTGTATTTGGATAGAATGTCATTTTGGGGAGGATCAATTAAGAAAATTTGAAAACAAGAGTATCAATGAATAAGTTACTTCTCTCTCCTTTTGCAGGGTAGTGATCACTAAAAAAGATCTGTATTTAACAAAAAAAAAAACGAGCATGAATGCTGCCAGATACAAATTAAGGAACCAATTTAGCATAATATTACATTGTAAATTGACCCCCCCACACCCACTCACACACACACACTAAGATCCTATTTAGGAATGTATTTTGCTGAGCAGTGATCACTAAAAAAAGATCTGTATTTTCAAAAAAACAAGCATGAATGCTGGCAGACACAAGTTAAGGAACCAACTTAGCATAATCTTGCACTGCAAATTAACCCCCCCACCAACACCTACTCTGTGAGGATTTTTTTAAAAACAAATAAATCGTCTTTTTCTAAACGTAACAAGGAGTAAATGTTCATATTTTCAGCCCTTTAGCTTCATTGGTATAACCTGTACACATGATAATACATACTTAGCTAGTCAGGCCAGCTTAAACACTGGAGAAACCTTTGTTGACAGTTTTGATTGATATGATTCAATATATAATTTGTAGCACTCTTTCTTTTCCAAAGGCTCCAAGACTTTGTGCACTTGATAACCGTAACGAAACGTGTGTCTGTTCATGCCTGACTGAAATGATATGAAATTGATATGACAACTTAACCTTGAAATTCAAACGCTCTATCATTTGGCTATCAGAGCCACCTGCAATGGCAAGACAAACTTTTTGGACAAAATCACCCACAGAATACTAAAGGTTAATGTGATTTTCCAACTGATATCAGAGTACATTTCACCCCAATCTTTCTACCTTGAATCAAAAAAAAAAAAATGGATTCACTCTAATATTGTGAATCTATATCTGTACGAGTTAGAACATGGTTAACATTTTTAAAAGGAAGTTTGAATATTATCTATTCAAATGCTAGAATCACGCAAATTGTTTGAAATATGTTATGCAATGTTGCCCATGAATGAGTACACCTCTACTGCTGTTTTATAGAAGGTTGATTTTCTTCCAATAACAGGATTTCATCATTTCTAGTGGAACATTACTCAATCAAAATGAATATTCCAGGTATTATTTATTACCAGCTTTGAACAGCATTGAAACTCTATTACCTAAAATATGATTATGAAAATATGAATACGTTTTCAAAACATTGTTTGGAATTTCTATCATTTCATTACTAGTTTTATTGCAACTTGATATTGTTTCTTCTAATTGCAACACTGGTTGATATACTCTTCAACTAATGGACTAAATAGTCAACAAGTTGATTAGTTAGAGTTATTGTAAAAAGCAACAATAAGAAGATGGATTAAAGGTGATACCAGCCTCTGGCAGACCAACGGGTGTCTAGCAACCTACTCTAGCTGACACCAAGATGACTGCCTACAAATTCTTCATAAAGCTTTTTGATAATTCTTTTTTTCTAATGAAACGTCTGTCTGTCCACACAATATATCCAAAAGTGTTCTATGGATATTGAATTTTGTGGAAAGATGGATGAAACAAGCCAGCAAAAAATAAGATGGTGTGACAAACGACAGGAGTTCAGAAAGTATTGGTTCAGCAATAGCCAATGGTAGAGAAGTTTGGTGAATCTTGGGGAAGGTGTATATTCAATAACAGATGCTAAAAGGCTAATGATGATGGAAGTGTGTATAGATGCAGATCTAGTAAGGGGTCAGAGGGTCAGGACTCCCGTTCCCGCCCTCCACTTTTCAAGCAAAGCACAACTGAAAATCATTTTCAGATATTTAAATCAAGAAATTTTCATGAATTAAAAAAAAACAAACACTAAATAATCGTACTTAATCATTAATTAATCTTAGAAACTTTAATGTTAAAAATTTTTCTTTTTTTTTTCTGTATCTATCCATAAAAATAATTTATGCTATTTGAGCCCCCCCCCCCCATTCTCGTCGAAAGAAGTTTTAGATTTGGATCCCCTTCTCTATTTAAAATCCTGGATTATCCCCAGTAGTTTTAAAGTAATAACAGTGAAAATGATTCATCTAAAAAAATTTCAAAATAAAACAAGATTAAACTTAATTGCTCTAAGTGCTGCAGTAAAAATGAAAATGCCATTTTTTGATGGTAAATTAAGATCCTAGTTATTTTAGCAAGGAATGCAGGGGAAAAATTCCTTAAATTCCTTTTATTTACTACCACATTTTTTAACCCCTCAAATTCTTGCTAATGTGGATCTGGACAATGAAGGTTGTGTTTGAATCATTCTATATCAAATCACCCGATAGTAAGAAAATGTTTCAAGAGACGTGTTATTTTGTGGGCTATTGTAGCTTATAGAGTTTATGATTTTTTTCATGAAGGTTTCTGGATTTTAAAAAAATTCTCTTATATTTGAAGAGTAGAGATAAACGTATTATATTGAATTTTCATGCCAGTAGCATTTAGTCACTATGTATTATTATTGACAGGGAATAGTCTAATGTACTGTACACCTGAATAGAAAAGTGATAAATAAAGCCTTCTTCCCCTGTTTCTTGTTCCACTACTAAATTTAAGTTTAGACTTAGGAAGAAAGAATGAATGTAATCCTAAACAAGTAACTTCATGTTAATCTGATTTCAAGCGCCTTCATCAGTTTCCATAGGGTTTATATGAAATTAGATATCAAATATCCAAAACTTGAAAGAATTGATTACTGTCTCTGTGAATCGGAGTGATATCTATAATTATTGTTCATATCCCGAAAAGAAGAGTTCTTCCTGTGCTTATTTATCCATTACTGGTGATAATGCTTTGACATGTTCATGACAATCAATAAAATTATATAACTTTTCAGAACCTTGTCTGAAGAAAATTATTTAAGATACACTTGATCTGATTACATTTTTGAATTTTACAGTAATAATTTAGCCCTTGACACAAAGTTTTAAAGCTTGCATGCCATATTAAAGAAGCTATAAATGTTAAAGCTTGCACAGGAAGGCTTGTTGGAAAATGCATAAAACTGAGTAAAATTTCAAAGGCTTTTTGATTTGAAAAATTGAGATTGGTATTTGGAATTTCTCTGAAAGTTTGGTGTAGGAGCACTTGTGTGTGTGTAGTTTTTTTTTGTTTTTTTATTTCAGGGTAATCTAAGAGGATGGCCTGAAAGCTTTGGGTGCTTTGATGTGGATTGACTCGTTTACTTTTTGACCCATTTGGTGGGGGCAGGGTCATGGTGTTATATGCCTTCAAATATGATATTTAAGAAAATCTTGGCAATGGGTCAGATTTTCAAGTTAGTCAGAATGGCACAATTACTCAGGGCTTCTAAGGATCTACCATACAGCTGTAAATTGACAGAAATCCAGTAAAGAAGATTGTAGAACATCAACATTCTTAATGAGTACTTTATAACACAAATGTAATGTAGCATAGATTTTTCCTTGTGAATACAACAGACCAAATTACTTCAAAGGAAACAGTTGGAACTAAGTTTTAGAGATATTTTTGTTAATTTTCAAATTCCCCAAACATTTGAGCTGTAAACCAAATGTGTGTATATAAATATGTATATATATATATATATATATATATATATATTTGGCCAACTGTTACACATGACTCTTTTATATTTCATTTGTTACATTTTGAGAAGAAACAGAAAAGCTTTGAGTTAAACAGTTGAGAATATTTTTTAATTCATTGACATTAGCTGCCATTTTACTTTGATGTTTTATGTGCCTTGTCTGAAAATTCACATTAGGGTTTCAAAGGTGAAAATATTTGGACCATTGCTTATAGGAGTGTGTAAAGACTGCATAATGACTTCAACATTTTTATATTCTCATTACAAGTCCTCATTTGGCGGAGTATCTTTTCTTGTTCAAACTTTAAACAGATTTCCCAATATTCCGAACCGGTGTTAATTTCTCAGTATAAGCTGGTAATTTTCCTGCCATTTATGGATGAGCAACCATTAAAAAAATATTCACAGTTCTTCGAGTGTTGCCATGAAGCATAAAGTCTAAATTAGTGCCTCTAACAAGAAGCTTGTTTGGTCGTTTGCCAAAATAAACAAGAGCCAGATAAATGCCTGAGAGAAAACTTTTGTTTTTTAATAAAAGTTATTTCCAAACATTCCAGCAAATGATTTAGAAATAGTTAAATGGATTTCTTTTTTCTAGAGGCGTAGCTAAGGGGAGCCCCCAAAAGCTTTATAAATAGTAGTTCACCTACTGCATTTCTTGTGGCATAATACAATAACAAAGATTTATTTGTATATATACGAATTGAATTCAGCCTTTGAGTTGGTTTTTCACCAATTGAGTGATAGCGAATGTTTATTTATTGCAAATTTTCCCTTTCCATCAAATTTCACTAAATGTTGAAGAGGCACTCCACTCCAAGGCCTTCAAATCTCTATTTATATCACTGGTAATCATTTAAAAAAATATTTGCAGTTCTTAGAATTGTCCCATGAAGAATAAGAATTGAATTATTGCCTCTAACAACAAGCCTGTTTGGTCATTTCCAGGAATAAATACAAACTAGAAAAGAGCCCCATAAACTTGCATAGCAAACTGATCCACCAACAAAGACCTATTTAGGGTGATATTTCATAAAAAAAGGAAAAAGTGAATTTTTTTCAAGATTTCATCATCATCAGTCTTTTAACATCCGTTGTTGGACATAGACCTTCCCCAGGATTTGCCACACTTCTCTATCGTGGGCATTGCGGAGCCAGTACTTCCTGAACTTGTCTAGCTTGTCTCTCCATCTAATATTCTGTCAGTCTCGGCTGTGCATATGATCTTGAAGAATCCATGTTGTGAGCCATGATGCTCATCGGTTGTCTGCCATTCTTGCAAAATGGCCAGCCCATGGCCATTTGAGATTTTTAATGGATTCTGTGATGTCCCAGACTCTTGTCTCATGAACCTACACTGTGAATTGAACTCCACCTAAAAACATATTTTGAGGGGGAAGGACTCTCTTTTTTTTTTCTCTTTTTTTTTTCTAATGTAATGAGTAAATGTTGAAATTTTCAGCCCTCTACCTTCATTGGCGCAGCTTGTATATGTGGCACGTAGATAAATAACCAGTCAGGATCACTTAAAAACTGAAGAAACCTATGTTGACAGTTTTGGTTGACAATTCCAGATATTGCTGCTACTGATACTTTGAGCATAAAAAAAAATAACGAATTCACTAGAGTGGTAATGTTAGACTAACTTGATAACCATTTCCTTGCAGTGAGTTACGCAGGCATACTCACAAACCTTAGTTTGGTCTGATACAAGACCACAAACATGGGGTTCCCATGAGAATCAAACACACTGATTTAGTAATAGTTTATTTGGCCAGCGTGGTTAGCTAACAACAATGTTGCTCAGACATAAGCTCTGGTGCAAGGCCACAGATGTGGAGCACTTGGTGAGGGTTGAACATCAAAATAGTGATGGTCCTCTAGGCTAGCTTGTTAACCACTACACTAAGTTACCGGAACTTTGATTTTCATCATTTGACTTCAATTTGTGCAGAGCGCTTTATTTGTTTCAACCATCAAAGCCACACTACTGGACAAAGCAATTTCAGCCTGTAAATCATTTCATTGTCACATTAGTAGAATCCAAGTTCTGGATAATGTCGAGTTTTCAGGATCAAATATAACATTTTTTTAGTTAGTAAGTATAAAACTGCGCACATTGTATGTGTAAAAAATGATGAGATTATTTAGATGCGGATCGACTATACTAATATATATTTTAGGATAAATGTATTTATTACAAACAGAAAAGCACATACCTCAAAGAAAAGTTATTTTTCTTTTGATTTTCGACAACAGATATTTTTGTTTTTTTAAATCATTTCAAAACAATGAAGAAACAGATTTGGGTAAAAATCAAATCCCTTTCCAATATGAGAGAAAGATCAGTTTTATTCATGGAAAATTTAGATTCCAATATTTGTTTCTATGCTTAAAATTATAGTAATCATCAGCTACAAGAGAAGTAATAGTGATGTTGATGTGAACACTCAAATACAGCTGTTTATTCTAGTGTATGCAAACAGACGGGCACAAGTTTGCTTTATCTCCTCCTGCTCTTTCTATTTGCTTTAGCATGACAGAAACCAACAAACAAAAAAAGAGACATTGGCTGTTATATGATGATTGTTTCTTGATAGTTGATCAATCATAATCAAGCTCAAATGAATATCGCCTTTTCTTCAAAAACAAACTACCTTGAGAAAATTGGTTAACTTTCTGCTTCGGCCATGAAAACAGGAATTGAACAAGAAATAATCCAGTCGACTGAGTAGCGAATCGATTAAAAAAAAATGATCAATGGAGGCTCCAAACAACTTCTTATCTAAAATAAATATGGTAAAAATAGCAGTTTATTTTGAATTGTGATAGAAATCACTTACTGCGGTGAATGAATTAAAAATTTTCCAAGTCTGATCAACACTGATATCTAGAAACGTCCTCTACAACCAGCCTATCTGCAAAACATGATCTCTTTATGACCTCACACAACAAAATGCAGATATTTTCCTTGTATTTGACACGTACCAAGCCATCCACTCAATTATATCTATGAATACACTAATCTCTTGTATATCCTCCACATTTCTTGATAAAGTTATCTTGGGCGAAACATCAAAATAAATGAAATCTTTTGTATAATTGGCCTTCTAATATTGTCATTTGACTCCCATATTAGTGGATTAACCATAATCCATACTGATACAGTTATATATATATATATATATATATATGTGTGTGTGTGTGTAATTAGTTTGAATAAGTCAAGGATTGATAACAATGCTACATCTTTTTATTTCAGGCATTTGTCAGTGAGGTCTCCAGGTTGCTTCTTAATATTTATATTTGTAAATATAGCCATCCTTTGAATGTGACAACTACTTTCTCTCCCATCTTTACTTATCAGAAAAGAAAGCTTAGGGTGAGTTTCATAGTTCTAGGCATTACAGACTGAACATACTGCAAAAAGTTGTAGTGATCCAAGGAAAAATTGAGAAAAAAAAAGTCATTAATGGTAAGGCAATCCATTCAAAGCGCACCATAATTCATCATTCATAGAACAAACAGATAGCGAAACATGTATGTTATTCTTGGTTTGTGATATTTGCAGCGGAGCGGGGATTTCCATAGCAACCTGTGCATGAATGTTTTTAAAGGACAGGAACAATCCTACTTTCTCGTCCTCCAATGTTAACATGTGACTTCATAACTGGTGCTCTTTTTCTTAGCAGGATTTTCCAGAAAGGAAGCAGGGTTTACCACCTATCTACCTTAAGGGCTCCACTTGGGGTTTGTTTTCCTGTCAGAATAACCTTCTATAATAGAAATAGAGGGCTCCAACTAGCTTACTATCTACCAATGGCTTGGGAGTAAAGTGGGTTCATGCCTTCTCCAAAGTAAGTGCAAGCAGCCTCAGCTGGAATTCAAACTTGGTTTGCTGATTTTCTTTTCTGTCCGAGTAATTCTTACGCCCCCGCTTACCACTATATCAAATAAATAGATAAAGATGGATATATATATATATTTTTCTAACATGCCCACAGCATGGAAACGTTTGTCCTATTGACGATCAAACGCGGAAAATATGCTGTTCTTTAGAATCTGTTCAAGGACGTTTCTATATGCGGAAAATCCTCTTGAGACAAAAACAATGCCTTTTCTGAAACAGATTTGCAATGCAAATGCGTGTTGAGAGGAAAATCGAAGAATGACTAAAAAGCAATATTTGAAATATTTTTTTATTTAAAAAAATAAAAGATAGAATCAGTGGAACTCTAAAGAGTGACATAAAATATTGGTGTAAGATTTCGATTCAGGATATGCATCGATTCCTGCATACCTTATACACAGAAAAAGATTTCCAGCCCTTCTCAACAAGGGTCATATGGCCACCTTTGAAGACCTGACACTTTTGAAAAGAGCTGTTGACCGAAATATCAATAAATGGCTTTCTGTCTATTTGTTCGTGTTCTATCTGTATTTGACAGGGAATGATGGAGCCTGATCTCATAGGGGAGCCATGGCTCTAAACAGGCTAAATTAGACAATTTACCTAAATGCAAGCTGTCAGACCATAACTATGCTCTTCACTGAGTGCCTCACAATTGTGGCCTTGGGTCAGACTAAGGTAAGCTTGAGAATTCAGGTATACCATATATCATTTGAACATATTGGTGGAGAGTAGTGGTTATGTTGCTATAGTGCAACTAGCCTAAAAGATTTGGTGGTAGGTGCTTCAGGTTAAATATCCCTAAGGGGTTGGATTTCCAGATGAATTATAGGGAATCAGCCTGCCATATGTTTTTGAAAATAAGTCGACCATGAGCATAAGACAAGTTTGGAATTAGGCATAACATTTCTGAAAATCAACTATCTTGAAAACAAGCCAAGTCTGTTATTTAGCTATAACGTCGACATGAGAGTTATCGTCTTCTTATGAATTCACAGTTTATGGTACTTGGTCAGCTATCATCAAAACAAGAATTCCTCACACCTTCAACTCATCAATCTTTGTTTTTAGGTTATAAAAGTAATATATTAGCAATGACGAATTTACTTGAAAAATTATTTGAAATGGATGTTAAACAATTCACATGGTGTACTACCTACATAGCATTACATACAAAACCATGGATATGAATTAACAGGCATGAACATTTGCTAATATATATTGTCCATTGATGCTATATTCATACAGGTAAAATGTATTGGCCATTTCTCTTTGACTTGAGTGGTTTGAGCTAATTATTTCAGGCAAATTTTTTGTAAAAAAAAACAAACAAAGAATATATATACCATAAAAGTGCGGCAACTCCTAAAATAATGATTGGTTGGAGGGAGATAAACGACCAACCTATACACCTTACTGACTTATACACTTGTATATACTAAGTATGGACACCAGGAAACCTACCTAAATAACAGCATTTTAAACCAAAGTACTTCAGGAGAGTGCTGAGGATCAAGTGACAACAAAAGGTCTCCTCAAATATCTGACACTCTCTCAAATACTAATTTAGACTACAATTTACTTCCATCTTATCTTTTTAGTTGTTTTTATCACAAGTTCAACTAGGGCCATCCGTCTATGGCAGCAAGCAAACACTATGATTGATAGGGTGAAATTCAAACTCGCATCCTTCTCATCAGAAAAATAATCATACTCCCTGCTATTCTGATGACTTCAACACTGCTTTAACAGCAGTAACAGCTTCTTGTTGTTACTACTTGGGCAGGTAAGGCATTTATGGGAGAGTGGTTTGCCAAAGTGCTAACTCATGCACTCTTTTCTCCATAATTCTTTACCAGTGACAAGACATTCCTGGCAATGAGATTGAGCTCAGTAAGGAGTTGATTTATGGCTTTCCCAATGGAATTAGTGAAAAATGAACAGTCATGACTGAAATTTGAATTCGGTTTGCCTATTCGGGTTTTCAGTGCTGCGAATCATTAGGCAACACTGCACAACGAGGGATGAGCAATATACTAGGTCAACTTGTACATGAAGATACGACTTTTGTTTAGACTATCAATCTTCCAGAATGACTCTTTGCTTTTTTTCTTTTTACGTTGGCTTTCGTTCACGTCCTCTACGTTTTATTTTTGCTTCATTTTCTTATCCTAGGATTATTACCTTCTCAGCTCCTGCTGCTTTCGAAGTGGCCAACACCTTATCAAGCGGTGCTCATCCTTCACAACACTTATGCATACATGGACATGAGATAGATTCAGAAGGAAATCCACATTGATAAAAGGTGAAAAATCTTGTATTTTTCACTCTTCCAGTTTCTCTTCACTAGACACACATAAACACGCACTCACAAGCACTAGTACACCGGGGTACATAAATTGACTTCTGAATGAGCAAACCTACTCACAGACAGGAAAGTTAGGTCTCCGAGAGGTTTAGATGTTGCTGTTACTTCGATGGGACTGAATCCAATCTATGAAGACCGGACATTCATTTACAAGATAGTTGAAACAATTAAAGTGATAAGACAGTTTGTGTGGTGTTAGATCAAATATATGAAAGTGTGGAGAGGAGTAATGGTTACTAGAATAGAAAACAGAATCAGCAGACTGAGTTCAAGTTTTTACCAAGGTTGTTTAGTTGCCCTGATTGTCCTTGGGAAAGGCATGGATCCACTTCTCCGCCAAACTATAGGTAAATAGCAGGACACTTCCGTGCTCTTTAGCTCTCTAAAGCAGTCCATCAAAAAGAAGGTTGCTTTGACATTAAAAAGAAAAAAACCTACAACTTGACCATCTTTTAATTTGGCCTCAAGCCTGCGTAAAGGGAGAGAGGGTTGGGTGTCTAGCTAGCAACCCTACCCCATGTAAAAACACTTCTTCTACAAGGACTCAACAAAAATAAACAGAACATGATCAAACATGTTCGGTTAGTCACTCAATGAAAACCATCCAGGGACCAACATCTTTTGTCAGCATGCCATGTTGAGGGTGAGCTACCAAAAATTGGACAAAAGCCTGATTAATGAATAAGTTACTTTTTGCCTTTTGTCTGGACAGTGATAACTAAAAAAGTCTGAATTTTCAAAAAACAAGCTGACTCAAACAAAGGAATCAATTTAGCATAAACTTAGATTGCAAACTGAATCCCCAACTGAAAGCATATCTCATCATCATCAGCAGCAGCAGCAGCCTTTTATCGTCTGTAGTTAGACATAAAATTTCCCCAAGAGTTACCAGATCACATTATCAGAGGCATCGTGGAGCAAATACTTCCTGAACTTGTCTAGTTTGTCTCGCCATCTTATATTCTGCTAGTCACAATCTCACATGTGATCTCTGGGGATCCATGTTGTGAGTTGTGATGTCCAGCGGTTGTCTTACATTTTTGCAACATGTCCAACCCATTGCCTTTTGAGTTTTATTATGGATTCTTTGACGTTTCAGTTTCTAATATGTCAGGTACATCTTTTGTTACTTCCTGATTGAATTAAGATCAGCTTAAAATGTTTCTTGTGAGCTCTGTTTAATGGAAGTAAAGTTATGAATTCCTTTTTACATTTTATACATCATCATCATCATCATCATTCTTTTAACGTCCGTCGTTGAACATAGACCTTCCCCAGGATTCATCACAACTCTCTATCATGGGCATCGCAGAGCCAGTATTTCCTGAATCTGTCAAGTTCATCTCTCCATCTTGTGTTCTGTTGGCCTCGGTTTCTTTCATGATCTTTTTTGTAAGTCATGATGTCCATCGGTTGTCTTTCATTCTCGCAACATGACCTGCCCATTGCCATTTGAGTTTTCTAATGGATTCTATGATGTCTTTGACTCCCGTTTTCTTTCTGATATATTGTGCTGTCTTGTAATCTCTCTATGTAAGGTTGAGCATGATTCTCTCATCCGCACGTTGCATACTTCTCAGTTTGTAGGTTTGTCTCTAGGTTAATAAGTTCCATGTTTCAGCTCCATAAGTGACTACCGGAAGAATGCATTGGTTGTATACTCTTCTTTTTAGGTTTATTGTGATCATCTGGCTTTTGAAAGTTAAGCTTGCTCTGCAGAAGGCTTGCCATCCCGAAGTGATTCTTGGCTTGATTTCCTCCTCTTATGAGGATCTCATGGAGATTCGTTGTATACAACATAGTTAAAAAAGCAGATTCTATGGTGTAAAGAATACCAAGTATAAAATACTGTTGCAAAATACGATGGATCCTGACAGTTATTGTTCTTGAATCATGATTGAAGTCTTTCTACACTCCAGATCTTTCTAAAATCCTTCTTTGATATATTTGTGTATGTACACATACATATACACACACACACACACACACACACACAATTTCATTTGTACACGTATACACATATATGAAGTAAGTATACACATGCACATTAATGTTTCTGTAAAGGGTAATGGTTATCGGAATGGAAAGCAAGTTTAAATTCCAGTTGCTGTTGTTTATGCTAACTTAACATTAATGTCCTTGAGAAAGACATGGATCCCCTTTTCTCGGCATTTTGTCTTATCAGATAGTGATTCTTTTGCCACTAACATGCTACAATGATTCGGAGAATAGGATGCACAAGAAAATTTTTCTTTCATACCAACCTTACCTTAATTGAAGCTAAAAGCTGTTGCCCTTATAGTCAACCCGGGCACTTGGATAATAATAGCTATCATTGGTCATGATGTTTAGGCTCATTGGTGGCTATATATATATACATATATGTATATAAATATATTGAGAGAGAGAAGCAGATTGATATGTCTTGTATTAGAGACTCCTCATCACTAATGTATTGTAGATTCCTTTTGAGCAGTCTTGAATTCACTTGAGTTTGTTTTCCTTTAACATGGGAAAATAGTTAGAGGTTAATGGATTTTTGGCAAAATATTTCTTATTTCTATTATTTTTGTCCCCAACTTTTCAATATTCTATCTTGTTTCAATATTATTTTGATTTTTGTATTTGCCGTTTCAAAATTGATGTTTGGTCCAAATTTACTCGAATTTGAAGCTGTGTACGAAACAAACTCTTTGTAAACATATCAGATACTTTTGGCACTCAGCGTACATTCATTCTAGAGTTATCATCTTGGTAAGTGAATCTGCATTTTCCTGTTCAGGTGTTTGCTTCCTATCACCTGTGCATGGATTTCAGTGATGGCACCTGGGAAATCTGCAGAGGTGAGAATTTCAGCCCGCACATTTAGCGGAAAGCAATAAAGGTTTATTGAATAAATCTACAAGCCTCATTTCACTAGATACAATGACAAGGCCAATTTAATTCTAGATCTCAAATCAGCGCTTCTACTTCTATAATGAACAGTGGTATATTCTATGTTTCTCTCTTCATAATGATAGACTATTCCACTTAAGGGTAACAATTTTGCTGATGAAAGTATCTCCTATCCACCATTACAAGTTTTATTATAATGCAAATGCTCTGGTGAATCTATGGACTTGTATGTATCAGTTCTGTTCTGTATATGAGTTGGTGTGTTTATATGTGCTGTGTGTTACGGATGTTCAAAAACATAGAAATGTTTTAGTGCCTGTAAAAAGCAATGGGCAGTTCAAATTTGAGAGGGTTTCAAACTCTACAAATTACAATCAGGACCACCTTCCTTACGTTGTACCAGAAAGGCTTTTACTGTCTGTTGCTTTTTATAGGCCCTAAAATATTTTTTGGCATTTTTGTGCATCTTTAGCAAACAGCACATCCAAGATATAAAGCACCATACTCCACTGATCATATATATATATATATATATTTTCCTCATTGCTAATACTTACCTCTCTTCACCTATTGAGGTTATACCACTTGCACACAGCTGGCAATAAGTATTTGAACAACATTTATAATTATGGCCAGATGCTGTATATACAACAATGATTGTTTATGTTTACAAGGTCTATCCAGAAGCTATCAAGCCATGTTTGATATCTCTAGAACTGACAGCACAGTTTTGATCTATCTTGACAACCAATCAGAGAGTACCTTACTGCACATTCATTAGATGGTATTGAATTAGCTTGTGTACTGTGTGACCGTTGCATTCACAATTTTTCACATCTTGTGCAGGATATTTGATAAAATATCACCTCACATCATGTAGGTGTGTCAGTGCTCACCGGGAGTGATACTAAGGTAAGTGTGTTAAATTCCAAAGGGGGCACTTTGAAGAGAACGAAGGCGTCATTGTCTTTGATATGCTATATTTTCATTAATATTAAAAGGCTGTACACTCTGAGAACAGATTTCATAACTTCGAACTAAGTTTCGTTGCTCTTTCAGATGTTTTCCAAATATGTTGTATCCGTTTGATACTCTTAACTTGTTTGTGATGCACTGAGCTGTTCTACTGGATACACAAACATTAGGTTTGTCATTCATTTTTTATACTGGCTTAGTCGCAATGTAATGGTTAAATTTCATATTTTGTAGATGATCTCATCCTTTTATATTTCATGTATGACACACAATACAGTGTTACTCTAGCTCTACATTTTAATCTTTTTCACTGTGAAATAGTAAGGTAGTAGGAGGATGAAGTCAGCAGGATAAGTAGTCATAGGGTAATTATCCAATCAGTCTTGTCCTTATCATACCAACAGGGCTGGCCCAAACCTTAATGAGGCCCTAAGCAAAATTTTATTTGGGGACCCTTACCACCTCTTGGGCAGCCCCCTCTCATCCAAGGGAGGGAACTCTGGTGACTATGGGACCCTAAGTAGCTGTTTAGTTTGTCTCAGGCCAACTTTACATGTCAGAGTGGTTGACAAAAAGAGAGAAAGTGAGTGAGCAGTAATAACTGTGAAAAGTTACTACTCCCACTGAACCTGCAACTAATTGGTCAGATGCTTCAATGAAGCGTTAAAAACAAGTATAGCTGATATTGACCCTGAATGCACAAAATGAGAAATTGGAGTTGAAACAGTCATTTGGGCCTCTACATTACCAGTGGCTGCATAGCTCAATGGTAAGAACAATGCTATGTTGAAGTGGCTACCCTATCAGTAGCAGGTTTAATCCCCACGATAGCCCCATTTTTTGCAATTGTTCATTTTATTTGCATTGTCTAGGCCAAATGATACACTTGCAGTAATAATGGGAGATCATTTCCGATAGTTTCAATATAATATAATGCAATTTATAATAATAATATTTGGGCTTCTCCAGGCAAATTCACCTGATGACACCCAAATAGGGCAGAAACATGAACATGTTTGTATTTGTGAATTCATCATTTCGTCATATTTAGAACTGTGCTCCAACTAAACTTTATGTCAAATGTTTTGAACAGTTTATGAAATAAACCCATCACACATCGGATAATTGGAAGAAGCAACATTTTTTTTTTTAAATACCGTTTGATGTATGCTGCTTAAAATACCCTGGGAAAATGGTTTTGGAAAATCCACGGTGGTTTAACGAGCAGTGATACATCTGTTTTGCATATTTGTCACAATTCTTACATCGGATCAATTCTAAGTATTTATGTATTGTTGGAAATAAGACAATCTCTGTCTCTCATTCATTTGTTCATTCTTCTAGATTGCGTACAAACATTTATTAAAGTCATCAAAGTTTAAAAAACGTTCTAAAGTTGGCGATTTTTAAATCTTTTGACCTTCATTGGTCATTATCAAGAAAGTGGTGATTAAAGAGTAATCAGAATTATTTTATCATTACAATTTTATACTTGTATTTGAAGTGTCATCTTTATTTAACTAGCGTAAACATGGATGAATCTGTTAGAATATCTCACTGAAACTATTGCAATATGCTGACACTACATGCACTCGGGTGAACACCCACGCAAATGTTGAGAGATATTTTATTGATAATAAGTTGTTTTGCTTTAATAATTAATGAACATACATATATATATTTAAATACTAGTATGGGTAAAATGGAAAAAAAAAATTTCTGTTTCCTTACTTACTTCTAAAATCTTGCTTAGAATTGACCAAGGAGATTTAAAGAGAGAACTCATACCGCAATCTGGAAGGGTTGCCCAACTTGTAAGTTGATACTAACCCTGCTGCTTCCCAGCTCAAAATCCATAATGGTCCCTGCAATCTCAGGAAACAGGTTTTGTGCTCGTTCAAATACTTATGAGCAGTACCTTTTTACGTACAAATTATCGTTCATAAAGAAAAAAAAAAGAATGTAATTCTCTTTTCTCTTCTCACCTTTCCTACCTTGTCTGTTACACTTAGAGTAGCAGTAGCAGCCGTCAGCCAAGCCTATTGAACACTTATGCTAACCATGAACAAAGGGACTTTGCATGGCACTGTGTGTGGATGGACGGGTGTCGGTGTCTGTGTGGATGTCACCTCTTGGAATTAATGTATAAGTATAGAATTCTGGTAAAATAACTGGCTCATAAGTCTTATATTGCATTAGTTAGAACAATATTCATGGGTAGCCACTGAGAAGAATTATGTATATATATATATGTATGTACATGTTTGTTTTATATATATATATATATATATATATATATATATATATATATATAACACACATTACATAAATGTACATATATATGCATACATATGCGTATATCTGTAAATATATAAATACATGTATACGTGTGTGTGTGCATATATATATATATGTTTGTCTGATGTATATATATATATATATATATGTATATATATACAGCACAGATCTCTCTACAAATGACCACATTTACAGAGGCGTGCATTCTGATCATACAAATCCTAGTGTGTCTGGCCATGTAAAAACTACCCATTCAATGTCTTTGTAGAAAAAAAAAACTCCAGTCCATACGGAAGACCTTATTTAATCACTATTGATATAAAAAGTACCTCTTACAATTATGATAATCATTACTGCTGAAAGCAAAATCTGAATTATTGTGCGGTAAGACTAATAGAGAAATACATATCACTGATATATCCATACAAACATATATTTTCAAATTTGTCTTTGTATATATATATATATATATATATATATATATATATATATATATATACACTTATCAATGGTCATTAAAAGTTTACTGCTGGACAAAGGTGTCATATCTTACTTCCAAACATTTGTACTTCATATTGTATCAGGCTTTCTCCTACTGCATCTATTGTGAGAGGGCACCAATTGGTTAACCTTTTGCTCCATCTGTTGTCTGCTTTTCTTGCTAAGTGTCCAACCCATCTTTATTTTTGCCTCGTTGATCTTTTTCTTTCTTTCAGAGTTATCCCTAACATTGCTCTTTTCATCGCTGTTCTTTGATTTCGAGTGGTTTTGTTAGTTTCCTGGTCCCAGCAGTGTAGCCAATGGAATGGTTTAGAGGTTTGGTGATTTAAAATTTACCCCTACCAGTCTTCCAATGCTTTCATCATCATCATCATCATCAGTCTTTTAACGTCTGTCGTTGGACATAGACCTTCCCAAGGATTCGCCACTGTTCTCTATCATGGGAGTCACGGAGCTAGTATTTCCTGAATCTGTCTAGTTAATCTCTCCATCTTGTGTTCTGTTGGCCTCGGTTTCTTATGTGATTTCTGGGGATCCATGTTGTGAGATGTGATGTCCATCAATTGTCTTTCATTCTTGCAACATGGCCTGCCCATTGCCATTTAAGTTTTTTAATAGTTTCTATGATGTCACAGACACCCGTTTTCTTCCTTATATACTGTGCTAAGTAATTCAATTATTTGTACATGAATTATATAGATAATAATTCAGCTACAGTTACAGTGAAAATAATACAGTAGTATACTAATGAATTACCAAAACCTTTGTCAATTTACTATTGAAGGTGAATCTCCTAATTAGATTAAAGGTTGACTTTTTATATAAGGGATGTAATGTATTATCTTCATCTTCGTGTGCATTTTCCATTGATCATACAACCCAATCCGCTCCTACCTCCGACTCAGATATGCATTGAGCTGATCCTTAATCTAATGGATCAGCCTTTGGGATAGTTTTGCACCAATCAAATGATAGTGCGTGTCTTTTTATAGCGAATTTTCCTTTTTCATCAAATCTCGCAAAATCGGTTGTTTACAGCTTTTTCATTACCAAGGAACCCATTCATTCAAATGAATTCTCATATAGACCCAAGGCTTTCGAAAGGTCCGCCTACTCAACAAGCTTGCTGACCCCCAGGCTTTTGAAAGGTCTGCCCATCAACCCATAGTAATACCTTTGCGGACCCTCAGAGGTCTTCAACCTCCAGGTTTAGAACCGCTAAATGTTTAAGGAGGGTCTCAAGGGGACAAGCCTCTAGGCTCTTTACTCTCCAGCTATGTGTCCCTAGTGCATCATAGCCAGTATTTTCCATACATTGTACACTTAATGTTTTAAGCAAGATGGCAATCTCTTAAGCACAGTCTATTTGTTATATTAGACTTCAAAACAATCATCATCATCATCATATTTCCTTATTTAGACACTTTTGCATTTGCTGATAACGTTGACATATCAAAAACAAGAACTTCTCATTTTCTTTTGTATTTGCATGGTAAATAAACCTAAGATTGTCTCAATCTTCAGCCATGTATTTCTAGAGAATGTTTTTCTTTCATTGTCTACCGAGAAAATGAGGAGTCAGAAATATGGTTTCTTCCTGGTCCTGACTATCAACCACTGGCAATAGTAGGAAATATATATTCTTACCTGAGCCTACAAGCAATTTCATTACATTTTTACAATTACTGCTTATGTAGATATACATATGAATATATATATATATATATATATATATATATATATATATAGGAGATCACCTCAATAAGTTTCTATATGATATAGCGCAATTCATAATTCATTCTGTTGGACCAAATATGTCCATTTCTTGATACATAATAGTTGGGTTTGAAGAAACAAATAGACCAAGAATAAATGAGATGAGAATTCAGTGTGAAAGTGGTTATTTGGGCCTTTGTGTCACCAGCGACTGTTCTGCTCAGTGGTAAAGGCATTGTTATATTGAAGCAGCTACCC